>JAMQCK010000909.1:0-14110 GCA_024196135.1 Pleurotus ostreatus/Saccharomyces cerevisiae fusant | reverse complement strand
TACGCGAACACTGTTTTGACCCCGTAAGATGGTCGAATTTGGCCCCGAAAAAAAGCAGGCGCACATTGTTGAGTGCGCCGAAGAAGATGGCGCCCTTTTCTTCAGCGTAGCATGACGGGAAGGTAGAGATACGAGGGAACGCCTCGCCTGCGTGACACAAATCCGACGGAACGGTAATCGGCACAGACGGCGTAGAGCGGCATTAACGGCACTCAACGGCATTTCGGCTCCGCTGTCCAGCAGTGTGGACGTGCTCTTCTGCACCCTAGCGTGCGCCGTGCGTTCTCATCCCAGAGGGCCGCGGTCGCATGCCTCAGAAAGGTCAGATGCCTGCTATTGAAGTTGAAGACGGCCCAGAGACCACCACGTTGCTGTCATATGAGGTCAGCTCGTCTCGAGCTCACTGGTATATAGTCTTCCTAATACATAGCTACCTGATAACAGTCTTGGCCCCTTCTTGTACTAAGTAGTCCGTGGACCTTCTTGCCAGTGCGACGAAAGCCTGACTCGCTTCTGTTGACTGCCCTTGCCCCCCGCGTCGGCGGTGCCGCACTGCCGAGACATACCCATTCTCTGGGTTTTCTGCCGGTGCCGGCAGAATGTGACATTTTGTGACATTTCGGCGGAAATCTCGTTCGAGCACACATCCTTACCTTCCCGTCATGCTACGCTGAAGAAAAGGGCGCCATCTTCTTTGGCGCACTCAACAATGTGCGCCTGCTTTTTTTCGGGGCCACATTCGACCATCTTACGGGGTCAAAACAGTGTTCGCGTATTTTTGCCAAAATAGTTAAACACTAGGTGACTTATAGTACGATCACTCGCTCAATGAGCACTGGCGCAGGGCCGATGTGCATGCGGAACATGAGCACGGGCCGCCTTTGCGCCTGCATGTAAGCGCCCTGCAAGGCAGATATGCTTTGGCAAGGAGTCGCAAGCTTCCATCAAAGATACGAGCGCTCGTCACCGCGTGGCAATCCCAGCCAGGCGCGCCATCACATCACATTGCTCGCACGCACAAATGCGGATTTCCCAGAATTGCTGATGCACTCGTACTCTGGACTGACTATGGTCCGCCTCGGAGCTCCCTCGTATCCGGTGACCACTTTCTGTCTGCTTTGTATCCAATGAGAGCCTCATAGGCGCCAGCTTGGTCTTTACCGAGCCGGGATACTCCTTCTGGTCCGATTGTTCTGTTGCTGCTCCCATTTCTTCCCAATCAGAACAACGATGGCTGAGGGTCTTGGATGGACAAGGGCCTCCTACAACTCCCTGGCAGAAAAATCTCGCTATTGTGGCGGTCCACTCTTCATCTGTCGTACCAATGTACGCACGTCATCGTCCCGAAATCCGCTTCGGACTCAACGAGAGGTTCTGATTACAAGGCTTGTGCGATGTTTAAGAGGACCACAATGGCCGTATGTCAGCCTACTCTGAGAAGGCGGCTGAAAATATCCTAGGTACGCGCCTCAGCAAGCATCTTCTTTCGGGAGGGTACACAGGAGTGTAGGCTCGCTTACGGATGTAATAGACCTCACAGTAAAGTCGCGAAGTTCCGTCTTTGTTCCTCACGCCAGCTTGTCGTCCCCAGCCCACAAACAATCTCATCGGCCACTGTTTCGCGCATCCAGCCCGACCGAAATCGCGATTTCCCCCGATATCCCTTTGACCAAACTTGGAAGTCCTGCCACTAATGACAGCCAGGGGATGCGGGAATCTCAGACTTTCTGCGGCTCGGGCGCATTATGCGCTCCTCGGAAGTATACCCCCTGCCCCTCGTCACATACCCGCCACCCCAGCGCGCGCTGGAGTGGGCTCGCCCGCATCCGGCGCGCCGATCGCGCAGGTGAGACTGTCTAGGCTGCCAGCGCGCTGTGCCGCGGATGATTTCGCGCGTCGAAGCGGTCCTCGCAGACCGCGTGTCTCCCGTCGCACAGTAGGTCGCGTGTTTACTACAGGTCAGCAAGCGGTTCATAGGCGCTGGTATAAAGCCAAGGCGATGTCTCAGTGATGAGAGACACGATACGACTGCTCGCCCCCTTCGCCTCCATCGTACGGTATGTGGCGGCGTTCCCCATCCCCACAGAGCGCCAATTCTGATGGTGCTTCCCCAGATATCGAGCACCACTCGAGAAAGCGTATAGGCAGATATAAGGCCCGTAAGCCAATTTCGTCGTCATTGAATAGATCGTGTGTATATTCCTCTCCACCTAAATCCATAGAAAGTTAACGCTTTTGCAGGCCATGAAGTTCACCCTCTTCCTCGCCCTCACAGCCCTCGCGGCCAGCCCCGCTGTGCTCGCCGCGCCCACCAACGCCGACGCGATCCACGTTGCGCGCTCGCGCATCAGCCTCATGGGCCAGAAAGTCTCCCCTCACCCGCACAAAGACACCACCATTCCGGGCAACGACTCGAGCGTCGATGCTCAGTTCGCCGTCTGCGGTCGCGGCTTCCGCAACTGCGGCTCGAAAGCTTAGCTTGACTCGGACGCGAAGCCGCTTGGCGGTGCCCCACCCCCTCAGACACCCTTTTCCCTTTCCACTATTCGAGCGACGTTCTTAAGCCTATCCCCATCTACACAGTATCCGTTTCTTGGCGTCTCGGACAGGACAGCAGTAGAATAACCCAACATGAATTGTACATTATCAGCCTCTATTGTCTGCTCGTCGCAGCCGCTCATTAGACAGCCTCGCTCCCTGCTGACACTGGCTTCTACCTGCCCGTACCGTTGTATCCGTAGAAAACCCGCCTTCGGGCACCCAAACACAATGCCATTTCTTGTTTGTTTGCTTCATCGTTCTTGTGTCGACCGACCCTCTCACCACCTACCGTTCACCCGTTCACCCCACTCCCATAAACCCTCAACAGCCCCCTCTTCTTCGTCTCCACCATCGTACTCTTCAGCATCCCCGCATCCATCTGCACCCCGCGCACCACATCCATCCCCCGCGGATTCGCCAGCTCGAACTCCACCGCCTTCAGCGCCGGGAAATCCTCCCTGCCCTCCCACAGCACGCGATCGACCTCCGCCCACGGCGCGTAGTCGTACATGCTCAGCGGCGTGTTCGGGTCCTCGTCCGGGTTCGCGTACCAGCGGCGCGGCGGGACGAGGCGTGTGGTGAGGCGCGCGAGGGCGGTGGGGCCGGCGCGGGAGGCGAGGAAGGCGGCGAGCCAGGGGGCGGGGTCGTAGCTGTCGACTTGGCTGTTAACGAGGGTGAGGGCTTCGAGGGCGGGGAGCTCTGCGAGGGTGATGGAGAGGCTGGTGCGGGAGGATACTGAGGATACGATGAGCTGTGAAAAGACAGAGTGGCACGTGGATACGTACGAGAGATATCCACGAGAGCGCAAAGCTGGAGCTCGCGAAGCGAGCGGCAGGAGGCGCGCACGAGCGGCAAGAACATCGAGAGGGACGTCCAACTCGAGGCAATGCGTTGCACCTGGTGCGCCTCGACGCACGAGTACTCATTCGCCAGCCAGTTCGCCAAAGCACCGAACTCTGCTCCCCGCATCACCGGCGATGTCTCCTCGAGCGCGATGAGCGTCGGGCGCTGCGAGGCCGGCCTCTCGCTCAAGGCCTGAAACTGAGCGCGCATGACATCGCTGAGCGCGGCGTGGTATACGATGTCACCTATAGCGAGCGCCTTCGGTCCTGGCCCGAGGCGAGCGACGAGTATCGCGAGGTCGAGGAAGGTCGGGAAGGTGATGCGGGACAGGGTAAGCGACGACATCGTGGGATGCTCGAGGACGGTAACGAGCGCGTCACGTACATCTGACGCGAGTCCTTCCCAGACGATATCTGTGAGAATGACCGACTGCACAGCGCGCAGATGGCGGAAGACAGAGGCCAAGAGAGGCGCAAGCGGTGTATCCGCAGCGCAGGAGGCCGACTCGAGTGAAAATCTAACGTGCTGGATGAGTTCGCCGACATACGGCGAGCGGATGAGCGCGTCGTGAAGGTGCTGCACGCGTGCCATGGTAGCCTCCGTGTCGAAGATAGTACCCGAATCCGATGATTCAACTTTGACGGGACGAATGTCGATGCGACGGAAGATGTGGGCACGGGCCCTCTCCGTCCATGTAGGAGCAATGAGAGAGCATGTAAAGAGATCCTTCCTGTCGGCAAGGACATAGGCCAAGATCTCGTCCACCAGTTCTGGCGGCAGATCCGACGCGGTCGCCATATGCTGATTGTGCATCTATATCATCCATTGAGAAAGAATAGTCTCATATATCAAGCAAAGTACCTTTGCGACGCAGAGGTTAAAGTTGAACTTGATGATGGTTCGGGACAACCTTCGGGTACCGGTCCGACGCCACATGCAGAGATAAACTTGAACCGTGACAGGGAGAGTGACAGTCAAGCATGTTCTCTGCATTCTCAAAACCCAGAATCGGTGCTGCAGATGCTCTAACGTACCGTTCGTTGCTGCGAGTATGTGCAAAGGGGCAAAAATGTGACGAGAGTGGGATTCGAACCCACGCCCCGAAAGACCAGATGATTCTGTGAGGAATCAGGTTGGCCAGTAGTGAACTGGCTGATCCTTAGTCTGGCGCCTTAGACCGCTCGGCCATCTCGCCTTGAAGTTGTCTTCTGACTAACCAAATATGTCCGCGCGTGCTCTCCCCTAAGCATCGGCAGTTTCCAATCACCCACAACTTGCCTTCTACGCTCATGTTGCGATACGAAACGCAGGGAACTTTCCCATCGCTTAATCTCTTCATGGCCGCTGCTATCTTATGCGACAGAGAATCACTGGCTATCATGTTATCTCGCAGGTTCAATCGTACCAACGGCCATCTCATTGGATGCGGGTAGGGAGAATGTTCAAGTGGCTGCCACCGGCCATGATGATTGTGGCGAAGAGCCATACTGTTGTACCTCTCTCCTGGGAACGAGAAAGACTCGCTGTACCCTCGCCCTCTTAGCCGAGCGACAGCGCGTCATTGGTGAATGCTTGGCTATCCCTCTCTCCACGGAGGGTTACTAGCAATGTAATCTCGTGTCTACGCAGAGTACGTGTAGTGCGGCGTTATCTCAAAACGCACTGACCTTTGTACAGCAATGGGGGCATGTCCTCCTCCCCTTTGTCACTACCTATCCAGATGACGCGCCCCGGTGCTCAGTCGCATGACTGCGTACCCTGTTCGAAGCACCTCCGCTCCGCAGGCGCCGAAGAAGGAGTGCCCCTCCCCGCTCCCGATAAGCGAGGGCAGAGTATATAAACTACGCCTCCGATAGACCGGCGCGCTACCGATACTAGCGCCATGTTATCATCTGCGCTCCCCCCTCTGCCCACGCTCGCGGGCGTGGTTAGCATTGTTTTCCTGCTCGTCAAGCACCTGAAGCGGAGCAGAACGTCCCCTCTTCCTCCCGGACCGAAGGGCTGGCCTATCATTGGCAACATCCTTGACTGGCCGAAGACCCAAGAATGGCTCACATTCATGAGGTGGTCGCAGCAATATGGTGCGCCACTTGCGCTGCAATGGGATGTCTATGTTAATATCCGCTTCGCAGATTCCGACCTTCTCTATGTCAATACGATCGGCACGGACGTCCTCATCATCAACTCCAACAAGGTCGCGCAGGACCTACTCGAGAAGCAATCGAGCATATTTTCAGATAGGTTCGGCCGCAACTCATATGCTCCTCCTGCGACTGACAGGCGCGCAGACCTCGTATGCCGATGCTGCTTGAGCTGTAAGTACCCCCCTTTCGCTTCCATCATACTTTCTTACACCACCCCAGCGTTGGCTTCGGTTGGGACTTCTCCTTCATGCCCTATGGACGCCGCTGGCGCGAACTCCGCAAGGCCTTCGTCCGCAAATTCCACCCACCCGCACTTTCCCACTACCACCCCACCATCCTTCAGGGCACGCGCGAGGTCCTCCTCGACTTCCTCAACACGCCGAATGACTTCATCAAGCATCTACGAAAGTACGTCGCCGTCCCGCACAAATAAGTTTCCCTCTCGTCGCTCAACAAAATTCACCCCCAGCGCCTCCGGCGGCATCATCCTCCGCGTCTGCTACGGCTACAAAGTCGCCCCCAACGACGACCCCTTCATCGCCCGCGCGCAGCGCGCCCTCAACGCCATGGCCCAAACCGGCATCCACGGCGCGTACCTCGTCGACTCTTTGCCGTTTCTCAAGGTCCTGCCCTCGTGGGTACCGGGCGCGGGTTTCAAGAAGGAGGCGGCGGAGTGGAATCCGGATGCGGCGCTGTTCCACAAGTTGCCGGTGGATTGGGTGCAGGAGTGTATTGTGAGTGGGGTTTTGCGTGGAATGGGGGAAGAAAGAAGTATGTTGACGATAGATGTAGGAGAAAGGCACGGCGGAGCCGTCCATCGCGTCCGAATCCCTCGAGAAGTGCCGCACGCCGGAAGAGCTCGAAGGTCTGCGCGCCATCCTCGGTGTTGCATACGAGGCAGGGGCAGATACGGTGCGTCTTTTTCTCCTCCCCTTTGTCCATGACACCCTCCTCTCTTTTTCACCATTTCCCTTCCCTTTTATCACACAACTTACATACTCTTCCCCAGACCGTTTCCGCCCTCTCGACCTTCATCCTCATGATGGCCACCTACCCCGAGGTGCAGCGCAAGGGCCAAGCCGCCGTCGACGCCGCCTTCGGCTTCGGCCACCTCCCCGATTTCACCGACGATGTTGAGATCCCGTACGTGGACGCCATCGTGAAGGAGGTCTTGAGGTATAGGCCTGTGGCACCGCTGGGTACGTGGATGTTACGCCATCGCGGGGCTTTTCCTCATTACCTATATTATTGCTTATACTCACGGAACGTCCACAGGCCTCTCCCACCGGCTGATGGAGGACCACATCTACGATGGCTACTTCCTCCCGAAGGGCTCCGTAGTCATAGGCAACGCTTGGTAATTTACTTTCTTGTGGCGTTATGACTTCGAGCTCACTTCATCCGACAGGGCCATGCTCCACGAAGAATCCGAATGGGGCGCCGAGCCAGGCGTTTTCCGCCCCGAGCGACACCTAAAGGATGGTGTCCTCACCCCGCCGAGCAAGATTCCCTATGGGACGTTTGGGTGCGTCCTCGCTTTCTCTGCACCTCTCTCCTCGACATGAGCGCCAATGCCGCCCACCCATTCCCCTCACCCTGCAATCATCCCACTTCACCCTGCCACCATCCCACTTCACCCAACCCCAACCATCCCGCTGCCACCCATCGCCCATCTACCATCCCACTCACTGACCGACCACACCATCCAGCTACGGCCGCCGCACCTGCGCCGGCATCGAGTTCGCGATGGACCAGATGTGGCTCACCGTCACCTCCATCCTGGCCTGCTTCGACATCGCGCCGATCAAAGGCGAGAAGTTGACAGGCGAGTATACGTCGGGGATGCAGATGTGAGTAGTGGTTTGCTTTCTGTGAAGTGGTGTTCTGTGTTTTCGGGAGTGGCTTGGCGTCTTCCGTTGATGAATGTTTCGTCTGCAGAAAGATCTAGAGATGAATGCAGCGCTGACACCCGTCCAACAGCTTCCCCGTCGACTTCAAGTGCAGCATCAAGCCCCGGTCGGCCGCAATCGAGCAGCTGCTGCGCGATGGCGTGGAGGTTGCCTAGGCTCGGTTCCTGCTGTACCTTGTGCCTCTATTCGACAACCATTGTACTCGTACATCTCATCTATGCTTTCCATCCCAGTATTGTACTTTTAGCATCATTCGCAATGTACAGCGTCTCGTCCTGGCGTCCGGCGCAATCCCATATATCTGCGCACCCACATTAGTCTGCTGAGCCCAAGTTGCGTGTACAGACGCGGTCCGAGCTGCGTGTCCAGAGCGCCACCACTTTGCGTGTCCATACTGTCACCATTTTGCGTGTCCAGAGTGTCACTTTGCGCCAGACGCCCCCCTACACAAACTTCGCCCCCGAGCCGAGGTAGAACGTGCCCTCGACCTCGACGATGTCGTCCTGGTTCAGCCTCTGCACCTCGACGATCGTCCGCGGCGGGTACGTCCCGTTCTTCCAGAGCTCCTCCTGCACCTGGTTGACGATGGGGCGGTATCTGGGTAGTGGGTAAGTTATCGTTGGACGAAGTGAGCCGCCCATGACAGCTGCTAAGCGAGCCAAAGCGATTATAGTTGGCTACAAAGGATCCTCCACGTTCGCGTAGCGGATGAGTTGGGCCGTATGGTTGACAAAACGGGCCTAACCCTTGACAGACCAGATTGCTCACCTAAACATATCAGTCGTATACACCACCAGCCGCGCGCAGTCCGTCAGCTCCGCGCCCGCGTACTCCGCGAGCCACTGCATGTTGAGGAAGGCCTGCCTGATGCGCGGGTAGCCAACCTCGGCCATCGAGTCGTTCGAGGGGTAGATGCCGCGCATGCCTGAGAGGTTATTGGGTCAGCAGGTTGATTCTGAACGCTCGCGAGACGCGAGTCCTGAACGCACGCGACTCGCGAGTCCTGAACGCTCGCGACTCGCGAGTCCTTCGCCAGCCGCAGTCTTTGACAAGATTCGACAGCTCGAAAAGGCACACGAGTGAGATTACCACTCACCCGCAACATAGACCGAATCGCCCGCAATCGACATCAAGCTCCACGGCCCCGTCGCGCTGATGCTCTGCGAGGGGTTGAGGATCTCCACGCCCTGGGGCGACGTGTAGTTCGCCTGCTGGGCTGCCGCGAAGGGCAGGACGGCAGCGAGAAAGAGGGAAACAGCCGGACTGAGGAACTTCATGATGCTGCAATGCGTGTGCGGAAAGGGGGTCCGCAGTGAACCGTGGACAGTGGATAGGGAGACTGGGCTGTGAAGGTCGGGCGCCGTCTGAGTCTGAGGAATATAAAACCGCTCTGGCGTCCGCGCGGGTCCTCTCCACGAAAGTTCTTTCGCCTCAGCGACGCGCCTTTATATGCGGCGGACCGCCGCGGCGCGGCTATAGAGGAGTTGAGTGGGTGACGGATGGGCCGCATGAGCAGATAAGGAGCGATGCTGAGCGAAATACCGGGACCTGCAAGGAGCGCAACCGAGATAAGGTAGGAAAGAACAGGGAAAGAAACCGACGCGCGCGACCTGGACCCACGGGGTCACCGAGAACGCGTGACGTCATGGCGAGCAGGTGCTTGTTTGGTTGGGCTTGGCGTTTATTAGGGGGTGGCGCGCACGATGTGTGTTTGTGTTTGCGGTTCGTTCTGGCGCAATTGCGCCGGTCGTTATCCAGGTTTGTACATGGAGTTTATGCGCTCATATATAGATCTTGCTCATGAATAAGCTGTTCTACAGGGGCTCGATGTCGGGTATAGGGCCAAGAGGGACGATCCGAGTCGGGTTTATCTGGGCAGGGGTCAGTACGCGCATTTCCTTCCGCGAGGTACAGCGACGAAAGGCTTCGCATTGAGCTGTGCGGAATACGAAAATAGAGGAGGTTTATCCCGAGGGAATGGAGGGGGATGAACCCGAGGGCAGGCGACAAGAGCCGTTTGTTGAGGGTTGGAAGAGCGGGTAGAAAAGGATGGAACAGCGGACAGGGAAGGACTAGGTGCCATACGAGAGAGGGCCGGCGGCTGGGACGAGGACAAGACTGGATGCTCAAAAAAACACTTACATGCGGGTGCGACCAGTAGTAATGCGTCTTGATGTGGTCGAAGCGCGTGCTGGACTTGAAGGCATCGTTGTTCCAGTACAGTTTCTTCAGCCATCTGCGCGGTCTATCAGTGAACTAGGTCGAGCGAAGGGTACAGAAAGAGCGCCAAGGGCAGGACGATGCGGCGGCTACGTACTCATTGATAGCAGGGTACCCCGCGCGAATGGTGCGGAAGTTGCACTTGAAGTGGCCGACGTAGACGGGGTCGAAGCGGACGATGGTGACCCACAGCCGAAGGTCCGCCTCCGTCAACTTGCCGCCGACGAGGTACTCGCTCTTCTCCAGTATCTTCTCGACCTTGTCGAGCCCGTCGAAGACCTCGTTCACGGCCTTCTCATACGCCTCCTGCGTCGTCGCGAACCCGGTGCGGTACACACCATCTACACGGTCAGTCAGCCGCCAACCGCACGCATATACCCACACCCACTCACTATTGATCTGCGTATACACCCACCCGTTCACCTCATCAATCCCCTTGCGCAGCTCTTCCGGATAGAAATCCAGCCCCGCCTTCTCCTCCGGCAGCAGCTCGTTGAACCCCTCATTAAAGATACGGATGATCTCCGAGCTCTCATTGTTGACGATCGTGTGCAGCTTCTTGTCCCACAAGACCGGCACGGTGAAGCGCCCCGAGTACTCTGGGTCGGCGCGGAAGTAGAGGTCCTTGACGTGCGCGGAGTGGTAGAGCGGGTCGGGGTCGGCGGCGGGGAAGATCGACTCCTCGTCGTCGTCGCGGCGGAAGGGCCAGCCGTTGGTACCCATGCGGGGAGAAACGGCGGAGAAGGCTGAGCGAGGAGAAGGAGGTTGAGATAGGCGTCGAGGGAGGGGATGAGGGAGACGTACGGATGATGTCCTCCAATCCCTTCAACTTGCGCATGATCAGCGCGCGCGTCGCCCAAGCTGCAATGGCGCGTTAGCATGAGCTATCCTTGCAGTTCTGGACCACGTACGACAGGCATACGACACGTAGAGGTGGTACCTATCGCGCTCAGGCGCGAATTTGCCGCCCTTCTCGATGAAGTTGCGGAAGGACGAGTCCTGCCGCTTGAACGACCCGTCGTTCTTCTCGTTCGCGGTCTTCAATGACATGGCGCGTTTGGGTGTTGCGTGTGGAAATGCAGGCAGCGACGACGGAGAGGATGTTGGCAGAGGTCGAGAGTAAGCCTTGGACGCCAGCGAACGCGCATATATACTCATGACGCGAGTGCCGCCAGTGATGTCAGCTGGCAGTCGCGCACTACGTCCAACAAGCGCGAAACGTCTGGCTAGGAGCGTCGAGCTCATGACGGTGCTGACTGAGTGCTGACTGAGGACGTTAGGAGGAGGGGCCTTGAGCGGAGGTCAAGGTAGGACAAGAGCAGTGGATGCATGGTCAGCGGCGTAAGAGGCTACTGTCAAGGTGAGGAGCAGGGCCGGGTAAACAAGGGAGTCCTTGTTCTCGCGTTTCTCACGCCCATCATTATATCCGCTTCCTTCCTGACCCTACCTCAGGGAGAGCTGGACATGACTTCATATCAGCAAGGAAATGGATTACCCTGACCTTGAAGTAAGGCTTCATTACCGAGCACACTGATGAAGGAATAAATTCTGAACCAAGGATAGTCAAATTAAATTCGGGTGTAAGTATAGTGCAATAATAAAGGTAGTGCCAGTGTCCGACGTAACAACCCTACGAGGATGCGATAGAGGCCTATAGAAAAGTTAGCGAAGCGTCAGATGATGTGGAGAAAGAGCGCGTACCAGATTGGATGCTTAGCAAGAAACGTCGTTGGCGTTGTCGAGGACGAGGTACGAGCCCCAGTAGGCGCCGTTGTGGTAGTAGGGCGCATCGACCCAGGTGAAGGCGAAGACATCGTCCCCGTACAGCGCCGTGCGCTCAGTCTCAAACTTCCCCTCGCCACCGCCGATCTATCAACCACATCAGCCACCACACCACCTCACCAGCCCTCTCCGGAACACTCACCGAGTTCACGACCTTCTGGAAGTTCGCGTTCGACAGGCCGACCTTGTCGTCCGACAGGCTCCAGCCGCCGAAGACCGTGCCCTCCGGCAGCCCCTCGCGCGAGCTCACGAACGTGACCGTGTAGTTCGCCGGGTCCGAGCCCGCCACGGGCACGAGCGCGGCCTCGAGCCCCGCCATCGGGCACAGCGTCTTGAGCGCGTCGCCCTCGACGACGGCGGACACGGTGAGGTCGACGGGCTTGCCCGCGTCGAGCACGTACGCCGCGTTGTTGATCTGGTGCAGCGTGAAGTTGGCCGCGCTCTGGCCGTAGGGCGAGGTCGAGGCGGACTTGAGGCCGGCGCCGTTGACGAGGGCGGCGGCGGAGAAGAGGGCGAAGGCGGCGAACATCTTGAAGTGAAGAAGGTTTTTGGGTGTGTTAAGTCGGAGAGGGAACTTGGTGAAGAGAATGCGGAATGGAGGATGAGAGGTGGCAGGTGGTCCGCTTATATAGAGGGAGGCCCCAGTGGGCATGCGCTGCCCGTTACAAAACCTTGACGTGACTCGCGTTCGGAGTGCACTGCATTCAATTGTACCTCGGCTTGTAGCGCAGCTTCAGTCCGCTCTGACTGTTCCATCAGCATGATCACTGTATACTCAGCGATGGGCGCGATTCGTAAGCCAATCGACGAAACAAGGTCTCCAGGCCAAGAATCCCCGTTCCTTTCCTTCCTTTAGCGCGTGCAGAAAGGATCTTGACAATGGAGAGGGTGGGCGTTGCGGATAGAATCCTGACTTGCGTATGGCCCTGCGAGAAAATGAAGTTAACACAGCCACTATAGAGCGAGCTTGAAGACTTACTTGCCACAACCCACGGGCGGTAACACGGCTACAGCCTGCGATGAAGACAAACAGTCTGAAGATTGCGGTCAGGGTGCGGTCAGAAGGATGAGGGTCAAAGAGGCAATCATCTTCGATGAGCTGGAACGACTCGATACGTACCCATTGGCCCAGCCTTTCAGTGGCCTACACATCAATTTGCGGACCGCGTTCGTCGCGCAACGTGATGCATTTCTGCTCTCATGAAGCCTCCTCAGCATGGACCTAACAAGGACTCCTCCACTTGCATGAGCATGGGGTGTGCCTCAGTGGAACGAATAGGACTCACCTCCGATGGACATTGGATTCCCTAGGACGATATCCGTTTTCGCCTTCCTGCCGAACACCTCACCTGACCCGCCGACCAATCTCCCCTCTACTAGGTTATGAACGTCCGCCTCGTGCTCACCTTGCTTCTTCCCAACGCTCATCGCCCAGACGCAGTGTCGCGAGGCTCGGTCCAAACAGGGCCTCCAGCCCCATTTCCCGAGCGTCAGCCCCATCGAGCTCCTATCGCTTGCGCGAGGTCCTCCTAGACGGCGTAAGCGTCGAGGATGAGACGAGCGCAGGCGGCGGGGATGAGCCGATCGCGACCTATCGCCCTCTGGGATATGACACTGGGCTCAGCCCGGTCTTCTCTGTCTGCTCGATCTTCCAGGCCCCGCCCGCAATAGCATACCGGACCTTTCCGTGGTCAGGGAAGTCACTCACCCCAGTCCGCCGTGCATTATTGTGTACAGTGCCTCCCACTGCGCCAGACCCCTCTTCATCCGTGACGCCGAGTCCACATTCCCTAGATATGGCGGTTAGAGGGGAGTGGAGTGCTCGTCTATGTGCTGAGGCGGGCGTACTGGGAGGAGATGGTGCACCGCGCACGGCGGAAGGGTTGGGTGGGTTTCATAGCGGCCCTATAAGGGTGGATACGCCGCGAGGGGTGCCAAGAAGGCGGGTTGAGCGCAGAGTCGAGCACATCTGAAGGTGCTGTCGCTGTTCCGGGGTAGGGGCCGCGCATTCGGCTCAGCAATCGCGTCGTACGCGATCTTCAATCGTCGTACGCGTCTGGGCATCACAGGCACCTGGCGAGTGTCCAATTTTTGGGAAAATCTCCGGTGGGGAAGTGCGTCGAGTTCGCAGTTATTTTGTGTCGTATGCTGTAGAAATCAGTGGTACGTGAGGGCTGCCTGCACTCCGAAAAATTGTCTTCGCAGCATTGCTCTGCTCGTCAGGAAAAAGCTCTGGCGCGAAGTCGATGTCATAGCAAATTCATGTAAAAGAATTACAGAGGTTCGATGTCGGGTATCGGGCCCAGAGGTACGATTCCACTAGGATTATTCTGGGCGAGGGTCAGTCGTCGTACATCGCACTTGTCAGAACGACGAAGAGGTCCGTGCTGCGTACCTGCGAATAATACCCCGTCTTGATGTGGTCAAAACGCGTGCTGGACTTGAAGGCGTCGTTTGTCCAGTACAGTTTTTTCAGCCACCTGCGATGAGGTCAAGCGTCAACATCCGGAAGCGATGCAATAGGAGAAGAGGGCGAGAGATGCGCACTTGTTAATTGCCGGATAACCATGTCGGATCGAACGTATATTGCACTTGAAATGGCCGTAGTAGGCGGGGTCGAAGCGGATCTCCAGCAGACATCAGAGAAGGCTATGCGCAGACGCTTCAAAA
>JAMQCK010000908.1:0-14117 GCA_024196135.1 Pleurotus ostreatus/Saccharomyces cerevisiae fusant | reverse complement strand
ACCCACGCACACTGCGCCGCCAAAGCCTTCTGGCATTGCGGCTTTGCTTCGCGCGCGAATATGCGGTACCGCGGCCTACTTCCCCCCTTTCGTCCCCCTCTGACATTGCCAAAGGTCAGGTGGCAGGAAGGTTTGGGGAGATGGGAAAGGGAGCGAGGGGCGAGGGGAGGGCGGCAAGGGGATGGGCCGTGCGCTTCCCGCCCCCGCGAGGGTTTTGCGTGCGGCCTCCGCAACCCATTCGTACGCTTGCACGTACGACCACGCTCTGAGAGGAGAGTGCGCTCGCACGCCGACGCACGGGATGGCGCCGACAAGGAGCCGCTAAAGGAGTGGCCACCCCACCAGCCCCTACACCTTCCCCTCCCCCGCATCCCTTGCTCTGTCACGCGTACGTGCAGGGATTGCGCACGGATACATCATAACCTATACCTCCCCCTCCTGTACCCGCTCCCCGAGCCGCATAGCGCGCATTTTGCGCCCCGTCGCTCCGTATTATTGCGCGCGGTGGGCTTCTCCTCTGAATATTCGTACAATATATAGGTTGTGAATATATCATATCAACTATATGGCTTTGTAGTGCGGCAGCGCTGGCGGGAGAGGCAGCGAGGCCGCGCGCGCGGCGCGGCACGCGCCGACGCGTCGAGAGCGTGCGCGTGGCCGCGAGGGCGCTCTACCTGCGTTCTACAACGCAGCGTCATCCGTCAGCAGACTCGGTGGACGTCAGTCCTCTGTCTGCTGACCGGTCAGCTCTCGTCTGCGTCCCTCGCCGGAGCTGCGTGGCCATTGACTGCCCTTTCGAGACACGCCCTTGTCCAATGTTTCCCTGAGACATGGACTCCTCGTATACCCTGGGGGGGGAGCCCGCGAGGTCTTCGGCGTTCTTCATTCTGACCTCCCGGATCCCCTCAGGTGCGTAGTATGAGTTCGCGGCGTTCTTCGTTCTGACCTCCCGGTCGCCCTCAGTCCTCGCGCTTTCTCGGCTATTCACTCGTACCTCACGTCGACTCAGCTTACATGTCCAATGAAGCCGAGCCTCCTATCCAGACTGGGCAGCCCGGACCCTCCGCGGGAAATGACGAGGACCCCGTCTCTCACAAGCGCCTGTCGACGAGACCATCATACGGGAATGCGAGTCTATTGTCAAGGATTTCTCGGAGTCGAGGATATCGAAAGCTCAAGCAGTCCTCGAGTTATCGCGTGCCATTACCATCGACGACGCGAACGAGTACGAGCGCGTCTTTGAGCCCCAATACCGCATCATCGAGAACGTCGACCAGGTCCGTAAGGCAGCGGCCGCTCGTGGAAAGGTTGTCGTCCCCGGCCTGCCTCGAGACGAGAGTCCCAGCGGAGATGGAGAGCTCGGGCCCGACACTGGAGGTGACCCTGCGTCGCAAGTCCCTCCTGGAGCGGCTAGGCGTGCTAGAGACGACCTCAGCGACGACGAGCTTGACGCTCCCCGTAAGCGAGTCAACATTGCCGCTTTCCCATGGTCCGAGCGACAGCGCCGCAACCCTCAGCCGATCCGCGAGTCTGTCCGAAAGACTCTCGACATCCTCGAGAACATCTCGCGCGAGTTCGGGGTCGCCAAGGCCACTCTCTTCAACGACCCGCTTTGCCCGTCGTTCCCTGACTCTGAGTGGGAGAACATCCTCAGCGGTCGGGCGGTCAACCTCGACAACGTACTCACCTTCGAGTACTCCCTCTCCATGGAGTCCAAGACCTTTGGAAAGGTCGGAGATTTCGAGGTCGCCTTCGCCAGCGGATCGTCCATCGCGTCGCCTGCGAAGGTCGTCAAGTCCCACGGTGAGCATCTCATCGCGTGGCAGCGCACCATCGAGGCGTACGAGTCCGTGTTCGAACATCGGCACGACGAGCTTCGCAACTATACTCGCCACCTTGTCCAACTCTTCAGGTCCTTCCCGGACAGCCTCCACAGCCGTGTCATCAAGGCCGTGCCTCTCCGCGTCGCCGCCTGCCGCAATCTCCTCCTCACCGGCTTCCATGAGTTCACTGAACTCCACCTGCAATGGATTCGAAACTCACTGCAGGTCTCAGCTGGACGCGATGCAGAGTCACGCGGAGGCGCGAGCGGTAGCGGCACCGGGAAGCTTCGCGACGCCTGCAACCGTTGGAATGCTAGTACATGCCCAAACACCACCAACAAGTGCCGGTACGCCCATGTCTGCGCCGTCTGTCGCAGCAACCAGCACGTCGCATCCGAATGCACCGAGCACAAGTGAACGTCCTGTCGTCGACAGGTGGTGTTCGAGGCCGCGCTATGCTCGCAATCTCATCTGGTCCTCTGCCCAATCGGATCGTCCTCTGAAGGTGACCGCTGCCGATGCCACGGAGACCCTCAGCCCGCTTGCGAAGGTGCCGGAGAACGAACGTCAGAATATGGTGGCTCTTCGTACGATTCGAGAGCACCCTCATCTATTCTCGGTCGTCACTCCCATCAACATGCAGCGTTTCGGCGAGCTCCTCGTCGGCCACCCCAATCGCGCACTAGTGGATTCGGTGGTGAGGTCGTTGACGGAGGGTGTTTGGCTGTGGGCAGATACGCCTTACCCATTGCTGCCGGTGACTTGGGATAACGAGGCCAGGCCGTTGTCGGATCCGGATGACATCGCGTTCGCGTGCGAGCAGCGCGAACGCGAGGTCGAACGTGGCAGGTTCTCTCCTTCATTCGGGCCGGACTCGCTGCCTGGCATGTACGCAGTGCCAGTACACGTCGTTCCGAAACCAGGGACGAACAAGAAGAGGCTCGTCGTCGATCACAGTTCTGGTCAGTATCCGCTCAACGTCATGATCCCCAAGTCTCGGGGCTTCGTCCATCTTGATAACCTCAATCATCTCGGGGCTGCCTTGCGACGCGCGCGCCGTATCTACGGCCGCGACGTCAAGCTGGTGGTCTGGAAGTCCGACGTGGCTCAGGCTTACCGGCAAATCCCCATGCACCCTCTGTGGCAAATCCGGCAGACCTTGCGCATCGGCGGCAGCAGACATGTCGACCGCGACAACAACTTCGGTGGCCGTCCTTCCGGCAACATCTTCGTGACCTTTTTTAGCCTCGTCGTTTGGATCGGAATATACGTTAAGCTGCTGCAGGACTTACTCGACTACATCGACGACGTATTCTCGTGGGAGTTCGCGGACGACCTCGAATATCTAAATTACGAGCCAGGCCCCCCGGCATCTCACCAAAATGTCCGATCCTGAAGTTGGATTTTTGAGTCGTTTCCGTCGCATGGAATTTGGCCGATTTCGAGGGCTTCCCGGCGCACTAGGATCGAACGTCGCCGCATTTTGAGCCTCCAATCCGTCGCATTAAGATCGGACATTTGGGTGAGATGCCGAATGCTCTCCTAGCATTATCACATACACAGTATTGATCCCGTCTTGTCATGCATACCGAAGTAAGTTCGAAGCCACCATCTATAACAAGCGCTTATGGTCTCGCAGGAGCAAGCTTGTATTGTGACATCTCCTGAGGATATGGTTCAATGCGGCGCGCTCGTCCCCCTTCCGATCACCGGTTCCCGCACCCTTGTCGCCATCCCCTTCGGCTGCACTCCCCGTAATCACCATCCTTATGTGCACCCGTGCGAACCTTGACACTCACACTCGAAGGAGCCATGCTAATATCAAGACTCCCGGATAATGTCATGCGCCAAGAGTTGAGTCAGTCTGTGTCCACGGTCTCCGACTTGGGCCCGCCGGAGAACTCGACGCGTCCGCCGCGTGTAGCATGCGCGTTATAAGCAACCCTTGAGCCCGACTCGCTTCTCCGTCGATGGCGCCCAGAGGCAGGGTCTGCGTGAACGAATATCTTCCGTCTGACGCGCCGGCTAATCGTGCGCCCTCGAGCATTCTGACTGCATGCATCCGCCCCTCCATGACAAGGTTTTCTCTTACATGTGGATGTCCAAGCCCCAGGATAAGAGCCCATTCCAACACATCGTATGTCACTTGATGTACTTCCGCACGCCTGACCATACCCAGCGCCTCATTAAGAGATACGTGAATCAGCAATGACCTACATCTCGGTGTCCGAATACAGTTGCGACCCTTTTGAAGTCTCCCATGGAGAGCTTCCCCCCGTACCCCCAGCGTGCGGACGCTAATTGGAAGCACCGGTATGCATTGACGTCTATAACGTGCTCTATCAATCTCACGTCCTGGTAGAAGATTTTGTAGAGCAGGGAGCTCATCATCCTTACGAACTCGGACGCCTTGAGCTTGTCTGCGTATAACTTGCAGGATGACTGTTTCATACGCTAATCCTGAGTTAAGTATCGACAACATGACTCTTCAGCACATGATTGACTTCGACGCGGAGTTCAGCAAGAAGGTTATTGAGGAGATAGAGCTCGACGTCCAGGTGAGCACGGAAGAGCGACGCATCACAAGTAACATTGATACTTCCCCAGATACCCCCAACAACGACAAACCCACCATTTGCCTCCCCCAAATCGCGTTCCGGTCACTTTCGAGAGTGTCGAGGAATCCAGGTTAGGTTTGATTCATCGACGATCTTTCCTCGCCTCAAACCCGTACAGCGATTGAGTGCGCCCAGGAGAACGAGGTTGGAGGGTCCGTCGGCGAGACCGCTGGAATAATTCCCTAGTAGGACGGTGTACTGCTTGGTGATATGCAGTTGGATGTATCACATTCCGTAGATCATGTCAGCCAGAATGCAGGTTCTTACAGTAATGCTGGTTCAGTCGCACTGCCGGCGAGCCTCACCAAAGCTATATCAATAAAGCGTCCCGTTGCCGCCGGTATTCTTTATCTCTTTACCCGGTGCGTCCTGCTGTCGCTCTCATCCAAAGTACTTGCAACGGCCGACAATCAAACCCGTAGTGACCCGTGCTCAACAGTGCAATGAAGCGTCGCGGTACAATACACAAGCTACAGCGAATTCATTGACGAAGCCGTCTCGGCTGCTTACGGGAAAGCTCTACTCTTTTATAGTACGCTTGCGATAGCCATCTGACAACCAACCGCGCTCTGTCGACACAGAGATAGTACTCCCTCCCGTCCACGAGCCGGCAGCAACCATTGAGGACGCGATACCATTGCGCCGGCACAACCCCGCGCCTCTCGTGGATCCATACTTGAGGGACAGCCCATGGATCGTAATCGTTGACGAAGACGATGAAGACTCGTTCATCGTCCTGCGCCCGGAGGTGCCCCGGAAGCGGTGGAGGTACGCGATCTTCAGGAATGGCCTGACCCCGTACCCCGTGTCGATAATAACAGAGGCTAGTCCAGTTCATGCCATATACAGCAGTCTGACTGGGCGCCGTTTCGTACATGTCGTGAAGGGCCGCATGAGCAGCTGCCGCAGCCTGGGCGAAAGGAAGTCCAGCACCTCCTACCGGCGGAGGGGCTAAACCAGCCGGGACGAACGCAGGCCCCGCATGCGGCACAGCAGCAGGATCGTGTACAGCCGCGGCAGGGGCGCCAGGGACAGGTGGGTATCCGGGAGGTACAATAGCGGGTGGCGCTCCTATAGCTGGTGGTTGCGGCGCAGCGAGTACTGGAAGCGTCGCCGGCAGCTGAATCGGTGCCACTAGGGCTGGAGCGGGCCCGACATGTGGAGGCGGAGCAGCGACAGGTACTGGAGGCAACGCTTGGGGTTGGATGAAGCCAGGAGCAGGTCCAGGGCGCACAGCATCCGGCTGAACGAGACGACCGTCCTCGACCGCGGTGGCAGGCGCAGGCGCTGCGGCCATGCTGTGTAGAATCCGATGAGCAGCGATAGTATACACGCAAGGTACACACGCACCCTGCACGATGGTGCTGCACTTCCTCATCCATCAACTCGATGACCTCCTCCTCCACCAACTCAATGACTTCCTCATCCTTCTCCACCTTCGGTTTCTTCTCGGCCTTGGGCTGCTCGGCCTTGGGCTGCTCGACCTGGGGCTGCTCGACCTTGGGCTCCCTAGCCTCGACCATACGTAGTCTCGACGGACCAGCGACGGGAATACTATACAGTATGGTAGCGTTTGCGAGCATAGAAACCGCAGGAAGACGTACCGATTGCGGCTACCATGAGGCACCAGCGAGGACGATCTCAAGCGCTGAGAGTATGGTCGAGGTACCACGTACGGCGCGCTAGGCGGACTGAGACACAGCCAGGAGAAGATGCAATACCCACCTTCGGGAGCGGCTGCGACGCAGTGATGCGCGTGAGGTCGTCGTCCCTGTGACATCGCGATCGACGGAACTAGTGCTGGATGCGAACGACGTGTGAGCTCTTAGAGGAATAAGAGCGACGATCGGTCCCCCATCGCGTGGAGCTGTATAGAAGGTCACTTCGGTGGCTTGCGAGGAAGACATACTGGCGGCGAACAAGTTCGGACGGGGCTTTGTCACGATTTATACGTTGCAGCTTAGAACAAAGGAGCGGACACTCAAAGCGAGCATGATCATGGGTGGTCTAACCTTCATTCGGATGCATCGACCTGGACCGAGCACTGCATAGATGGCCGGTGCGAGGGTCATGGCGAGGAGCACGAAAGGAAGGAAAGACTGTTCGTCCATTTACGTACCCAATCCCACGCCACCCATACCATTTCCGGTTCAATCGACCCTCCTGGAAGAGAAATTTGTCAATGTTCCTATTTTTCGATTACATTGACATGGTCGCTATGTAGGCCCACAATAAATTCCATACCGAGGAACGAGGTTGGAAATTATTACAGGATAAAATATGAGAGAGACGGAGTCGCCGGCCCGAGTACGTTCCGGATCCGCATGCATCATGCCGTACTTCCTCTGTTTTATTCCTGTCCCTCGCCGTCTCGTCGTACTAGTACGGACGCGCTGTCTCAGTCGCGCATCACGTATCTATCGTCTGTTTTGTTGTATATCCTTCTTTGGGATTGTCCTCCACTATGTCGGCCTTCCATGGCTACTTCGACTCGGCCTATGCCCTTTACACCGCGGCGTACGCGTCGGCGACGCATGCGCAGCTCGATTAGCAGCAGCAGCAGCAATACACTCGCCAGCGCATTACACACGCGTCTCCCCAACTCACGGCCTTGTACGCGAACTTCTCGCTGAAGGAGCGCCTGCAAAACAACGCGCAGATCGAGGCTGCCAATGCGCAGAAGCGCTTCGCCCACATCGCGCAGTCGACACTTCCAGCGGGCGGACCCAGGAGGACCGCACCGACACCCGCAGGGACACGCGCCAGCGTTGGCGCTTTGCAGACAGTAGTCGCATCCAGGCGCGCAATCCTGGCGCACCCGTTCCCATCTCCTTCCTCGACATCTGGTACACCACGGCCGCCTACACCTTAATTCCCCAGTCCTTCTTCCTCACCTCCAACATTCACTCCATCAACAACAACGTTGGTTTTCGCATCCCCCTCATCAGGTCGAGCTCTTCGTCGCGCGGGATCGGTGGCACCCACATCTTCGCGATCGACAGAATCCGACGCGACTACCCGGCCTTGTTCAGGACAAGCGACTTGGACCTCTCGCTCTCTAAGTGGGACGAGTCGGCTGTTGATCGCTATCACTGCCGCTTTGAGAGGCCTCCTGTGACCGCGATGGCGAGTCGGGCCCGCATGCGCTCATGTACTCTGAACACTACGATTTCCTCCTCCACCAGCCGGACCGCATTCGGCTCTACGAGTACCGGCTGCCGATCGAGCTCGAGATCAAGGCTCAGCTCTATACTTCCCCGGCACATTTCGACGTATCCTTCTATGACAACCAGTACGCCCGCGCTATACACATGCAGGACACGTATCAGCTCATGGCGGCGCACGAACTCGGCGACGCGCTCCCCACTCCTCCTCCCACTACCTCGCCCGCAGCGTACGATGACTGGAACACCGCGGACTCGAGTGACGACTCGTCCGACTGAGGTGCGCTTCCAACATACACCTGCCTTCATTTCTTCATTCTCTGTTTGTTTCTTATGTCTGCCCGCATACCTTACCATCATCTCTTGTTCTCCATTGCGCTTCTTGTCGTGCTATCTCGCTTTCGTATATCTTGGTCTCGTTGTGCTTGCATCGCGTACCCGTCCAATGTCATGTCTCATGCTGGTCCCACTGCATTGTCGGGCCCCACCTCAGTCTGCCAGTGTCATGATGCTGTGCATCATGGGCTCTTTGCCCCCGCCCTTCAGTGGTTATCTCGTGCAGCTCGCCATCACATGCATAGACTCGTGCCCATCTCTCCTCATCCGCATATCCCTCCTCGGGTTCTCGTGGCCTCGTCATGCACTCAGGACATGCATCATGCCTGGGTACTCCTAATTCCGCCAAAGTCATGTAGGAGGCGTCGTGCATACCACCGCGCTCTGCCGTTAGCAGCTGGACCCGTGTCTCTGCTGAATAGGCCATTCGTCGTGCCTCGAGCGTCATTCCACCGTGTCCGGGTCGTTCATCGCCCACTTCGTCGCGCGGGCCATGCATCATGCCTACCATCGTACCTTTTGTCCTTCGTCATGGGCCGCATCGTGCCCTACTATCTGTCTACGACCAGCTGGACTTCATCAGTCTCTGCGGCTGAGGCAATCGTATGGTTCATGCCACCTGCAATTTGCAGGTCGGGCGCCACCCTCATCTCTAAACCGTACATCACGTTCGGGGCACCTTCATGCACCATCCATGTTCGCTGGGGATGCATCACCCTCAGTATCAGTCAGTCAGCAGCGACCTGCGGTTCCTGCCTTCAAGGCCCGGGCCAGATACATTTCGTACACGCTAAGGCTCGGGTCGATTGTTAGCGACATAGTACGCCTGCGCAAGCCCGACAAATCGCCACCGACTTTGCGCAACTTGTGCGTCATGTTCAGGCAAGACGAGCACTTTGCGGCAGGTCTTTCTCGAGGGCTAGTGGGTCATTTCGATGCAACATCCCCCGGAAGTAATCTCACCAACCTTCTCGGTCTAGGGATGCTACGCATCCACGCACATTTCTGACCAGCAGAACCCCAGCCTCGAGTTCATCCGCCCAAACTCAGAGTGGGTTGCGTCGATTTTTTTTTTCCTATGGGACGTTCTGCGCCTTGCACTACCGGGTCCAAAATGGTATTCTTTGGCTCGACCCGGGCAAGTCTTTACGGATTCGCCTGCCCGTTCCCGTCAACATGCTTAACTCTCAGGTTTCTCATCAATTGCATGGAAGTCGACCTTCCAGTACCTCCTCGATATGGGAGGACCACTCTTCGTCGCGCATTATTGCGCATTGGCCATCGAGACCGGGTACGTACATGAACATCTTCGTCTCTCTCAGCTGTACTGACTTTCGGGCTAGCTTGTCAGCTTCAAAAACGCCGAGTACCTCCCGGATACTTGGGTACGAGGCGAAGCCCTCAGATGTGGTTTTGGAAAAATCATCCTCAGCGACTGCCGCCCCGCAACTGCAGAGGAGCGCGCATTATCGGGTCGCATGGCGCAGGCGTGGCATCGAGGAGTATCGCTGCCAGGAACGGAGCGGGTTGATCCCCTCCCCTGACCCGGTATTTCTTGTCTTTTCTCTGGCTGCAGATTGTGGCCGACGCGAGCCTGAGAATGATGACCCCCTTCTTGATGCACTATCAGCAAGGTTCTTGCACCTTTTACACCGCAAGGAAGGCCGGTTAGCGCAAGTCGATGTCGAAGACGATGCGGGAACAAGGATCCTGATTTCGCGCACTGCGAACCCATGCCTGCAGCCCGGCTAGTAGTCCTAACATCGTCGAGTGGATGGAGAGACACTTGCAGGTCTATTCGGAGGCATTGAGAAACAACTTGTCATATTTGTGCTGGGATGGGCTTCTACTAGGCGAATACATGAGACGCAACTATTTAAGGAACACAGGTAAGGCTTCGTGAGGGATCAAGAAAGTAAGGGAAATTCAAGATGAGGTACACGTAATGTCGAGTGCACAAGAGGGAAAGAGGGATCGTAGTACGGGCGCAACGTCCGCTCACCTGCGCCGGAGTGCCCCCGTTCGCGGACGCTCAGGTGTTCTTGCGATTGTTTCGCCAGCATCTATTCGAAGTTCAGTATCGGTCATGATGTCATAGAAGATAGCCAGGACACGCACATCTGACAGATAGACGCCGGCCCTAGAGGTCCGGAGAGCCATCGCGGGCTCGTGAGGTGTTCTTGAGTGCGCGCACACTAACACGGTGCTCAGCGGAGAGTATTCAAGAAGGAAACTAGATGATGATCACCTGTGCACATCTGCGCGCTCCTCGCTTTCCGACGGACGACCCTGCAGATGAGCCTACGACGCCGAATCAGACTGCCGCAAGCACTCAGTTTTCACGACACTTACTGAGCTTGTCGGTCCTCGTATCTTTCCTTGGCTTCGTCAGAATCCCACGCATCTTGGGCTTCAAGGTCTCCCAAGGCACGGGCTTCGTATTCCCGCGAGTCGCTCTCCGCGACGACCAGGGTCGTCTGTCAGACAACGGCGTGCGGCCTAAGCTAGAGGTACTCGTAGGAGGGAAGCCTTTCGAGCCGCGCGTTCGTCGAGGCCGTTTGTCCGTCGAGTTACTTGATATATCAATGGCCGGGACTGCGTTTGGGCTATGAGGGCGTTTTCTGGGCCGCTTCGTCGACGAGGACTCCTCGTCGACGCCATTCTGGCTAGGCGGGGCTTCCGGTTTGCTAGGAGCAGGAGCATCGTCAGGTGACGACGACAAGGAAGTGAGATCGAAGCCGGGTTGCGGGCGGGCAGAGGATCTGGACGCTGACGGACTACGCGAGTGATGACCTCGTACAGTATGGTCGTTCTCGGTGGCAGAGATACGACGCGGCGAGAAGTGTAGTTCCGCCGCATCGTCCTCTCCATCGAGAGACGGACCAACGGTTCCCCGGAGTGTTGCAGGGATCTGTGTAAGAGCGCACGACGCATGAGCTGAGCGGTGTTCTATGCCCGCACCAGAGGAAGGATCCTCCGACGGGTCTGTCACCATTAAGCGCGTCGACCTGGCCGATACGGAGGAGGGACGAGTCATGGAGAAAGGAGGATGCGCTAACATTGGAGTCGCGAGTGAGGGTGAGGATGCCGTAGGTGTTGCAGATGACGCTAGGCGCGCAGTATAGGGAGAGGCAGATGCTGAAGCCAAGTGCAGCGCTCTCGTGCGCGCCGAAGAGGAAAGCCTAGAAGGCGAAGATTTTTCTGAAGTCACCGAGTGAGAGAACCCCAGCCTGCACGAGATCTCATCGAATCTGTCCCTCAAATCCACGAAGTGGGCCTGCATCTCAAGCCCCTCCATCTCCTTCCCAGCTAGCTCCACCTTGGTCTCCTCGATCTCCGTGTGCGCTCGAGCGAGCTCATCCTTGGACTGGGCAAACTCATCTCGGATGCGGGCGAGCTCGGAGGACCGAACCTGCAGAGATTGCAGCATCTCGTGCTTGTCCGTGATCGCGCGCGCCGCCTGCATTTCCGCGGCTTCAAGCGCGTCCTTCGCAACGCGTAGTTCCTCGGCGATAGCAGCCTCTTGAGTCTCTGCGATGATGGTGCGCTTTTGTGCGAGGGAGACGCGCTCTTCGCAGGCAGCCGCACGTGCTTCAGCAGCGGAAGCGCGAGCTTCGACGTCCGATGCACGAGCACTAGAGGAGGCTACGCCAGCCTCAGCCTCAGCGACGCGCTCGAGGGCGTGAACGGTGCGCTCCTCTGCGTCAACGGCGCGCGCTTCGGCTGCGATGGCGTGAGCCTCGGCAGCAGAAGCGCGCACGCTGAGCACCTCCCGGTCGGTGTTGGATTGCGAAAGCTTGCCCTCGACGCGCGTTGTGTCCTCTTCGGCTCGTTTCCTCGCGTCCTGAACATACACGTCAGCTGAGCGGGGATATGCCGACACACACGACACACCTGTGATCGCGCTAGCGCAGTGCGCACGGAAGAGACTTCGTTCTTCATTGTATGCAACTCGGTGCGTTTGTCCTCCAAATCATCGCCCATCTCCCGCAGCTCCGCGCGTTGCCTTCGCAAATCCCCTTCCTTCTCGCGTAGCTCCGCCGCCTTTGCGTGGAGATCGAGCTTGAGCGCTTGCGCCTCCCGCACACGCTCGCTTCGGTCCTCCTCAGCGTCACCCAGCGCGTTCTGGCGCCATGGTCAGGGAAACGGATTGCACGTGGGACAAAGCCACGCACCTGGATCCTCCCAAGTTCCAAGCGCAGCGCGTCGATCTCCCTCTGCACGGCGTCCTGTGTATCCGATCTCACCATGTACACGTCCCTCTCCCTCGCCAGTTCCTCCCGCTCCTTCTCTAGTCCCTCGCAATGCGCCTCCGCTTCGTCCTTCTGTCCCTCAAGCTCCTCGACGCGTCTAGCGAGCTTCTGATTTCGGCGCTTGTGAATCTCAATGTTGCGCTTCAGCGTGGCGATGTTGCGCGAGAGGGTGTCAAGGTTGGCCTCCGAGGGGGAGTCGGGAATGACGGCTGATATCGACGTGGAAGACATTGCGATCGCCAGCGCCGCCGTAGCTATAGGTGGAGAGGCATGACCGGACGTGCCTTGAGAGTGCGCATCTAAGGAAGCCGGAGGTTTGTTTTCCATCATAGAGGGATGCCTAGGGGCCGGTGGATCGACCTGAAGCAACTCGGGAGAATGGCACTCCTGAGTGTCGGTGAGCCCATCGCGTTCGTCGAGTGCCGCCATTGACAACCTTTCGAAAGTGACCAGCAGGAACCCGAAAATCTGAGATACAGATGCCGCGCGTGGAGCGGCGACTTGGAGAGGAATGGAGAGGTCTACGAAGGATGTCGAACCGTGTGGTTCGCTGCCTGCGTTGAGCGCTTTCGACAGGAACGTGGCACACGATGACGGCCGGGAGCAAGAACGTATGAGCGCCTCTTTACGGGATGGCGGGGGTCAACGGAGGCCATGACATGCCCACGGCGAGCGCAATTCAGTAGCGTAGTGATTGACTTGCATAGAAGCACGAGGAGGACGTAAATGTGGTAGACCCGGTGGACGGACGCGAGGCTGGCCTCGTGTCGTCGATGCTGAGGCCTGTAAGTCCAATGAGTGACTCGCCAAGGGACTGGGAAAGGAAATACGGACAACGCACGTATATCAACGGTCGGGACTTACAGCGATCGTCAGGCTCGTAGTCACCCTCCCGCTCGTGGAGCGGCCTTGATTGTGTTTACGTCGAGCATGTAAAAGCAAGTTCGCGCTTGGCAGGCGAGACCGGCGCACCTCAACTATTGTACCTCGTCAGGTTAAGGCTTTCCCAGCGCATAATAGCCTCTACCCGACATCCGGCAGTGGTCAAAGTACAATAAGAGCACAGAGCCACCAGCCGGCCCGCCAGACGCTCACGCCGCGCGCTATCTGCGTGCTTTGTTCCCGCTCCACACTAACAGAAATCAGATGTCGCTCCACGAGCGCAGAGATGACTAGGAGCCTGACGATTGCTGTAAGCAATGTGTCGCAACGTCCTGCCATAACTCCAATCATCCACTCATTGCCTTGCCCTCCTGGCCACAAGCTCATCCTGCTCCTGATACTGCATCCCACGCTCCTACGTATTTTCTGAGCTGAGAGCTGATGGCGGGGCGGATATTACTTGTTTACCGTCGGGCGTCCGTCTGCTGATGCTCTGCAGTCTCGATTCATGCTTTTAAAGTGGCCATTCTCTAACGCAGCCGCGGACTCTCGCGCGCCCACTACAATGAGGTTATTTTTCACTAGATAGTGAAAGCGCAGGACTTAGTGCTTACCAAGAAGTAGAAGTGTGCTTAAAGCACTTCTGGGAACAAAAAGCATGTTCAAGACATTCTTACCAGGCCAACAGCGCGTCTAACCGCCGTGCAATTCGGAAGTGTGTGATGATTAAAGCAAAAACCTTTGCCTTGGATCATTTTGCCCAGCAGGGGCGCCCCCGCCGGTGAGGGGCTGGGCTGCGCCGCATCGAAAGGATGCAGTGAGTGCCTAAGCCGATGTCAGCGGACGCGAACGATGATAAGTGCACGTAGCGGATGATGCGGAGGAGAATGCGAAGTCGGAGGATGCGCATACGCGGAACGTCGAGGATGCGGATGTTGTGGCGGCGGGGTTGACGACTGGGATCATGATCGCGGGGCGAGGACTCGAGGGGGAGGGGAAGGGGGAGAGGGAGGGGGAGAGGGAGGGGGGAGAGGGAGGGGG
>JAMQCK010000907.1:0-14120 GCA_024196135.1 Pleurotus ostreatus/Saccharomyces cerevisiae fusant | reverse complement strand
CCAAGTAGAAATGATCGCTAATCATTTGGGCGCCTACTGTGCGCAGTCGACGAGTAATGCGCCTTCACTGCCTCCGACGACGTTCAGGCGAGGCGCAACGACGATGCAGGACCGCCCAGACAAGCCGCTAGTAGTAAAGTGCGCCTTCGACACTTGGCACAAGCGCATATCCTTCAACTCCGCCCGCAATTGCACGTATAACGTGCTCAGGCGCAAGGTGCGTGGCTGCGCGCAGTGTCAGGGGAAGTAGGGCTGACGCGCAGCGCAGGTAGAGCAGTGCTTTTCGCTCGTGGCCTCGAGCTACACGATCTCGTACAAGGACGACGATGGGGAGATCACAGACATCACGACAGAGACCGACCTGACGGAGGCGATCCAGTACTTTCAGGCGGGGACGGACGATGCAGCCTTATCTTCTGCGGCATCTATCCTGTCTGGGAGAAGTTTTGGGAACAAGAGGATCACGCTGCGGGTCACCATAAATGTCGACTACGACGGCCCCAGTCTCTCAGACACTTCATCCCTCGCCAGCCTGGATGAGTATGGAGGCCGGAACAGCAGTCAGCTCTCCCTATCCATCGGATCGCTATCTGGATCACTTAGAGTGCCGGAGGACGACAATGTAACTGTCAGCTCGCGAGATACAGGATCCTCCCGCCCAAGCATCCCACGACGCACCTCCGACTCCCCCTCCGAAGTGCGCACCGCACACGCGCGCAACCCCTTCGACGAGGAAGACGCCGCCACGGAGTACCCCGCTACAACGAGTGCAGACAGTCGCTACGCCAGCGCCCAAGCACGATATCCCGAGAACCCCTCCGCCGTCTTCGAACGTCTGCGCGCGCAAGACACAGAGTCTGAAGATGCGCCAGGCGTGTTCCGCGGATCCACCTGGCTGCGCGATCAGAGCGAGCGCGCCATCCGCGCCAGGCTCGGGGCCCTTCCTGCACCGTCAGATACGGACACGTTCTCCCTTGGGGACGGCCAATCTGTGCCAGAGGGCGATCTCGACTTGCAGATGGACGAGAACGGAAAATACTACTACTCTTACCGCTCTGCAACCTCCTCGTCCCAGCACGAATCAATGCTTCCCGAATCCGAGGACGTCGATGGGGACAGGCAGACCATCGACATGCGGGTCCGTCCCGCCTCGCGACACCTGAACTGGCTTGCCTCGCAGCAGGTTCCCACCGAACCCCAGCCTGGACCTTCCACTTGCACTATGACGCGGGTGAATGGGATCCCGCAAGATATCCCGCCTGAGCTGCTGCAATTCATTCCCCTGTCTCCTCCCGCGCCCGATCGCATCACAGCTTGCTCTGAATGCGGATTGCTGCTCGAGACGATCCGATATGTTTGCTCCGTCTGCGGCGAGCGACCGCCGGCGAATAGCAATGCGCCCTCGCGCGCCTTCCTCGACGCACACAATGGCTCGCCCTTCGCCGATCCCAGCGAGTTTTCCTACCCGCCCTCGACGCGCCGGCAAAGTGGACCTTCGTCCTCCTCTCGAACGCTCATCGGCACAGCGGACGCGCCGACACCCTGGCGGCCAGCCGCAAGTGCATCATCGCTGCATGTACCCGGCGCCCCGGTGCCCGGCACTTCACGGAGGCAGGGCTACGAGCTCTGCGCGGACTGCATACACAGCGCGGGCATCAATCACGCTATCCAGGCTGGGCTCGCGCCTGGAAGGGGGACGCCGTATCACGCGGCGAACCCGGCGGAGGCGGCGCGGCTTGCGCTGCAGTGGCGGAGGTCGGCGCCGAGTCAGAAGGGGCAGCTGCGACATGCATACAGGGAGCAGGTATGGACGCATAATGGGTGGGAGGATGTGGGTAAGTTGCTGAAATCGTATCCATGCATACTGTTGCTGAACAGAGACGGAAGAGCAACCGCGGACCTCGACGAAGTGCTCGACGTGCGATGCGACTACGCGCCACAAATGCTACAAGTGCGCGTCTTGCGATAGCTTCAATCTTTGTAGAGCGTGCTATAGGTCGGTTGGCGTCCTTTCAGATATCATGCTAAGCTGACCAGCGGATAGTCAAGTCCACGACCTACATCCCTCGCACGCGTTCATTATCTTGCCTGATCCTCCGAATGAGAACGGGTCACTGAGCGATGGCCGTGAGATGCCAGGGCTCTCGCCTGGAGACGATGAATGTGAGCACAATCATTCACCCCACTAACAATCTCTGACGACCACTCCAGCACTCGTCCATCCAGGAGTCAAATGCGTTCAGTCAGTACATGATTCTCACTGGTCCCCCCCCTTTTCTGACCTCTCCCTCAGTTGCATGCTTGACATCGTCGGCGCGCGCTTCCACTGCGCCATCTGCGACTCCGTCGACATCTGCGCCAACTGCGAGTCCGCGGGCCTCCCCGGCAACCTCGACGCCGCCGACGGCGGACACGACTCCTCGCACATCATGATCAAGATCCCTTACCCGCTCGACTCAGCAGAACTGCAGACCGCGAGTCGGCGCGCGATTGACCTGTGGCGCGGGCGCGACGCGGCGAGCGTGGGTGTTTCGCTGCCAAGGTCGAAGCCGAGCTCGGTGGTGTCGGGGTATGCGCGGACGGTGGTGGGGTCGGCGGCGGCGCCGGTGTACGACCATCATCTGGCGTGCGATGCGTGTGATAGGGTGAGGTGGTCAAGGTTTGTGTATAGCGGTGTTGGGACTTACCATCGTCCTAGCCGATCATCGGTACGCGCTACCAGTGCGGTAGCTGCCCATCGTCACCGGTCGGCTACAACTTGTGCGAGGAGTGCGAGAAGAAGTCGTATGCGGTGCATAACCCGACGCACGTTTTCTTTGTGCTTCCACGGCCAGTGCAGAGACCTTTGGAGTCCTCTATGGCTATTATTCCGCCAAACTTGTGAGCTCTTGACGCTATTGACCCTTTTCATTGTCGTTGACCATCGTCGACAGATATAAGTCTGAATCAGGACCGCCTGCCTCGCTAGTCAGCGGCAAGGACCCTCGAGGTAGATCAATCGACTTCCCTTGCCCTTCGTCTTTACTTACCAAAGCTCAGCTTACCTTCGCCACCTCGTCCACTCATCTGCGGTCTGCGACCGCTGCGTACGGCCTATCCAGGGCGAGTGGTTCCGCTGCGCGTACTGCGCGAAGGACCTCTGTGACGCCTGCCACGATGTTGACACGCACAACGATGCGCATGTTTTCCTGGTGTTCAAGGCCGCTGTCGATATGCAGGCATTCCGGTGCGTGCACGCATCTGTTTCGATTGCGCATAAAGGAATGCTGACTGAGTTTTGGCCAGACGTTTTTCCGACCTCGACAATCCCAAACCCATCATTCCATATCCCGTGTATCGTTAGGGGCAGCAATTCCGCTTTTGTGTATCGTACTGATAAATTAACGTTCTCGCGCATACGCGTTGTCTTTACACTTGCTACTCCTTGCTCACTAGGACTGCATTACTGTTTTGTGGCCAACGAAAGCCATGCGACAGCGCCCGTCGGCCATTGCCGTGGACCTTTGTTCTCCACGTGCATCAGCTTGCTTTGTTCTCTCTGCCTCATGGCTTTTGTTCAAGTCAGAGCAACATCCGGAGCGGAAGACTCGGCTCCGCTCGCCTGCGCTGATTCAGTGACTCAACAACACGTTGGTGCCACTTGTATATAAGAGGAGTGAATCTCGAGTGCTCCTGCAAACCATTTCTTCTTCCCGCTTCCCAGTCATCAATTTCCCGAACCGCTTCCATGTCTCTTGACTTCAAGACCAAACTTTCCAATGTGCAGAACGCTATTTCCAACCGACCGCCCTTCGTCAGTGGCACGCTCGATGTTCCCAAGGACGACCTCATACTCTACTTCGGCGACGTCGGCAACGCTCAGTGTGTTCACTTCGTCCAATCTTCATTTTCGTGCTTAACCTCTACCTCAGCTGCATCAACCTCGGCCACGCTTCCCCGGGCGAGCTCGCCATCCTCGCCGCCGCGTGTCAGCCCGCCACCTTTGGCATCAACAAGCAAGACGTTCTCGATGAGACCTACCGCAAGGCAGGCAAGCTCGACAATAACAAGTTTGCTTCGCTTTTGAAGTTCGAGAACTACGGATTGATCGACACGATTCGCGATGAGCTCCTGCAAGAGGGCGCAGTTGACAAGGGTATTAAGTACGAGGTGTACAAAGTCAATGTCTATGGTGAGTTGCTTTGATTTGGTAGTACGGTGTACCTTCGTGTGCCTGTGCTAAGTCAAGACGAGCGCTGACCATCCCCCAGGCAAGGACTCGTTCTTCAAACCCCATAAGGATACCCCGCGCAGCAAGAGCATGTTCGGCTCGCTCGTCGTTGTTTTCCCCACCCCCCATGAGGGAGGCGCGCTTGTCCTTCGCGAGGGGGATCGCGAGTGGACCTTTGACTATGCCGCGGAACTTGTTCCGACGCCTGAGCCTGCTGGAAATCAAGTCTCCAATAATGACACTCAAACCCAGGTTCCTGAGCTTGCCGGGGCGCAGGCGGACTCCAACGATTCCTTCGACGAGCAGGACCCCGACATCGCCTACATAGCCGACGAACCTCAGGATCCCAAGATCGCTTATATCGCCTTCTTTGGCGATATCGAGCACGAGGTGCTGCCCGTCACTGCGGGCCACCGCGTCACTTTGACGTACAACTTGTATTCTGACGTTGCTCGCACGCCGTCCTCCAGCACACCCTCCGAGGGAGCGTCGGCGAGCACGGGCAATGCATCGGGGTCGACTGAAGACGAAGATGCAGATGAGGCAGAGGAGGTCAAGGGCAAGAATGAAGCGTCGTCGGGAAGCGCCCCTGAGGCGTCATTGGGGAACGTCGGCGAGGCAACGTTGGACCTCGCACCAACGCTCCCTCAGAGTGTTGTCGACGAGGAGGCGCGATTGCGCACCGCTCTGCAGACCTTGCTGCAGGACCCTGCCCTTCTCCCCAAGGGCGGCTACCTCGCTTTCGGCCTCCGATTCATGTACCCCCTTGACCGCAAGTCTCCCCTGCAGGACCTCGTCCCCCATATGAAGGGTATCGACGCGCGCATCGTGCGCGTCTGCCGCTCTCTGGGCCTCGAGGGGCAGCTCAAGGTTGTCTACGAGGACGATACGGAGTACGAGGGAAACCCCAGGTACGGGTACTACCGCTATGATCCGGTGAAGGGCGGCGAGCAGGGCGTGAAGCTCGCGATGCACCGATTTGTCAACTACGACCAGGTATACGAGGGCGATACGTTCGGGGAGTATCTTCTCCATGACGGTGCTGTGCGTGTTCGGAACATGGGGACGGAGGAGCTTCACCGCGAGGACGACGAAGATGAGCGCATTCCCTCCACGGAGGCGTTGTGGGTGACCGAGTTGACGAAGATCAATCGTGTGGAGAATCAATATAGTGCGCTCTTTCTTTTCTTTATCGAGACTTATGACCGCTCATGCCTCCAACTTACAGTCGCATACGGCAACGAGGCCGATCTAACTCACGAGTACGGCTATCTGGCCTACTTCGTCAATGTGAAGCGGGAGGCGGACTGATGAGGCTGAACCTATGATGTTGCGAAAATAGTGCTTTGCTATTGTTACGAAAGGGTACATCCCTGTGACGCGTGTGTATATAGCCACAAAATATTGCTTTACAAATATACCAGATCTCCTACACTATCTTCACCTCCACGTTCGCAAGTCTCGCGACTACCCAACCGTCCACAGTCCGAGCCTCACTCCTCGAAGCTACCATGTCATCGAGAGCATGCCGCAAGGATGGCGTCGGAAGCTTGTCCTCGAACTTCACCTTGAACTTCGTCAGGGAAGGGAAGAGGGGTTTACTCGCTATTGATTCTTCCAGAGTAAGCCCTACCATCCTGTCGGACGGTTCAGTGCTACAGGAAGACAAGTCGCTGTCGCACATCAGCTTCGCCAGCAACTCCTCGCTCAAAATCGGCTGCCACGACGCCTTCCCTCGCAGACGCAGCTCGCGCAGGCCGTCCATGCACTCTGCGCATGTCCAAAATGAGCCATACAGCCAGTAGCCGGACCCCGTGAGCGTCAATCGTCGCAGGAAGGAAAGCGAGGCGCCGGGCTGGGAGGCGAACGCAAGGAGTGCGAAGAAGGGACTCTGAGGGACGAGCCTGGACATGTGTAGAGCGAGATCCTCGAGAGAGGGCGCAATTATGTGCGCGAGGAAGCGTGCGCTATCGACCCCCAGGTCAAGCGAGCGCAGTCGAGGAAGATGGACAGGGCGGCTACCAGAGGCTGGTGTTGTGCCGCCGTGCCCGTATGCAATGTCGCCTTCTCTGAACTGCACGTCGAAGATGAGCGAGGTGAGCGAGGCACCGGACGCCTCGAGCCAACCCACCAGCTCGTCCATGTTGATCTGTATGTACGGCATCCTCAACGTGAGTTGTGCCAAATGTGGACATACCGGGAGATCGAGGGCCGTCCATCTACCGTTGTAGTAGAATATCGGGTTGAACTCGGATGATAGCTTTAAGCGCTTCAGCCGAGGAGCGGCGAACAGAAATCCCAGCATCCCATGGCGCGTCAGGGTGAATGTCGTGTGGTTCACGGTATCCTGGACGATGATCAGGCTCGCCTCTTCCAGGGAAGGAAGATCGACGCAAGGTTGGCTCGCGAAGATCTCGCTGGAACCGCACAGCGTAATCGAGCCCCAATGCGCCGTGTGAGGTTTGAGGTGATGGAATAGTACCAGCAGGGTGCCCTCGCTAGGCACATTGGGGGTGTAGTGGATGACCAGCGGGACGGAACCACTAAGCCGCAGAAGGCTAAGGACAGGAAGGATGGATCCCCCGCTCAACGAGGCGGTGAAGCGCGACCACAACTGGGGCGTCGCGCACGTGGCGACGCGCCACACATGACATACACGCGCTAGCGTCCTCAACACCGAGCGCACATCCCACTGAAGGTCGTCTTCATGTAGCGCGTCAACGTAGATGAAGATACGCGATAGGATCTCTGGGGGTAGGCGCCATATGGGTGCGACGAGCGAGTGGTGTAGCGCGATCTGGCGGAGTAGACGCTTGCGAACTGCCGAGAGGGAGCGAAGCTGATCGTCGACGTGCGTTACGGAGACCTCGGCTTCGATGCGTTGGACTGCAGTACTGAGTTCGGCCGTAAGGGCGCGTATCTTGTCGGCCTCTTCTGCGAGAAAAACGACGCGGCGGCGTTGCAAGCGGAAGCGCGCGATTGCTCTTGCTTGCTTGAGAAGGAAAGAAGCATCCGCAAGACCAGCTTCGCTCGCAGGAGTACGACCAAACGACGAAGGCTGAGTAGTCAAGACTTCCGCACTATTGCAGCACTCGCGCATGGAAACCTGCGCCGACAGCTTCAGCATTCAGAATAACATAGGATCCAGTACATATTCTTACCTGCGCGTGGCTTATTTCTTGGCTCAGTATGGTGACCGTCCCAAACAAAGGTAGGCCGCGTTGATAGCCGGTCTTTCCAAGCTGTGGACCGCGCGTCAACGGCGAGGTGGAGATTTGTACGTCTCCACCTCGCGCATCCCGATGCGCGCAGCCGAGGCCCCCGATATAGAGGGACTCATGACTCTTTTGAAAAGAAGAGGCAACTAGAAGGATCTAAAAGCTGTCCAGGCAGCGCCCTATGGATGTCAGGTAACCCATGGACGTCGTAAACGGTGGTCTTGGCCAAGTTCAAGATTGCACGTGCACTTTCGGCGTATGCCGAATCTCATGTGGCGAAATTGTGGCAAAAGCTTTTTACATCGCCTGTTTCCTTTGAACCCTCACGCACTCGAGTGTTGCATCTACTGCATTATCATACTCTTCAATTCTCAGGAGCTCTCTGACTATTGCTTACTCTCACATGTAACCTGAAGGCAGCGCCACAAGTTAATTAGCTGTGGGCGCTTCGGCCCCGGGCTGATTCCCATGGCCATGCCGTTATAAAGAAAGGTTGGCATAGGCGCCTCAATCCCACACCATCTCTTCCATCCATCCATCCATCTTCCCTCATTGAAACATGTCGTCCGAGGATTTCCAAGCCAGACTCGCTGCCGTACAGAAAGCCTTCTCCAAGCGGCCTCCGTTCGTCAGCGGGACTCTCGACGTTCCCGAGAGCGACCTGAAGCTCTACTTCGGTGAGGTCGACGATGCATAGTGCGTGCCACATATTCCCTTGCTACCAGTCCTTCAGCTGCTCACCGTCACTCCCGTCGTCATCTCAGCTGCCTCAACTTCGCCCGAGCCATGGAGGAGCAGCTCGCCAAACTGACTGCCGCCTGCGAGCCCGCTACATTTGGCGTCAAGCAGAAGGACGTCCTCGACGAGTCTTACCGAAAGGCCGATAAGCTCGACGCCGACAAGTTCGCGTCGCTGCTCAAGGTCGCGGAATACGGCCTAACTGACATGATCCGCGACGAGCTGCTGCAAGAAGGTGCGGACAGCACGAAGCAGATTGCGTGTGAGCTGTACAAGCTTAACGTCTATGGTGCGTTCTTGTGCCGCGTTTCTTTACCGGGCGCCAGGAGACTTACGTGTTCTCCGTCCGCTCCCAGAAAAGGACTCGTACTTCAAGTCCCACAAGGATACCCCGCGTAGCGAGCGCATGTTCGGCTCGCTCGTCGTCGTTCTCCCCACTCACCACGAGGGCAGTGCCCTCGTCCTCCGCGGGGAAGGCCGCGAGTGGGTGCTCGACTACGCCGCCGAGATCGCGAACTCGGCCAAAATTGCCTACGTCGCGTTTCGCGGCGACATCGAGCACGAAGTCCTCACCGTCAAGGCCGGCTACCGCGCCACTTTGACGTACAACCTCTACTTTGACGCCGCTAAGGCGCAAATCATCACTTCTACCACTCCAGATAGCCAGCCCATCCCTCGCAGCGTTGCTTTTGAAGACGCGCAGCTTAGGAATGCATTGCGAAGCCTACTGCAGATCCCAGGTCTCCTGCAGAATGGCGGCTATCTAGCCTTTGGCCTGCGCTACAAGTACCCTTGCGACCAGGACACGGCGCTTCAGCAGTTGCTTCCTCAACTGAAGGGTGCTGACGCTATGGTCCATCGCGCCTGTAAGGCTCTTGATATTGAGGGCGGATTGAAGGTCGCCTATCGGGACGACATCGAGCGCGACGATGTTTTCATCATTCGGGATGGATTCTTCGGGGACTGCTACATTCCTCCGGGGGACAATTTCAACTTTATGCTCTTCGCGTGTGATTCCGAGCACATTCGCGCGATGGGATCCAGGCTTATCGAGGATTACACGGATGAGGACCACCTTGACGACGGTGCTGAAGAGGTCTTGTGGGTGACACCGTTTAGCGAGTACACCAGCGTGAAGGAGGTTCAGGGTATGCTGCTCCCTTTTAATTGCGCTGGCCACTGAATCAAATCCCTTACCAGCGGGGTACGAAAGCAAATACTTGTATGAGAAGCATGCCTACCTTGCATACTTTGTTACGGTTCCGAGCTACGACATGCGAAGTGGCGACACTGTCGACTCGGTCTCACCTACGACTGAAAGACCGGAGGGTGCAGAGAGCTCTCTTGCGCACGGTCCAAAAGGTACTTCCAGATCGCATACTCCCCAGGCTGGAGAGTTGAAACCAGAGTACAACGCTGGTGCGCTGAAGCGCAAACACCAAAGCGTGGCCTCTTCTGAGACGTCCGACGAGCCCGCCGATCATTCCTTGTTCGCCTGCGCGGAAGCACAAGACGAAGGACTCTCGTCGCCACCGCGCAAGCGCCTGCACCGAGACTTGAGTCCGTAGATTCCGAGTACCCTTTGTTCCTATGTCAAGGGCTTAGAATCTAGGCAAGCTTGATTTGTTACACATTCTTACCTTGAACGTCCTTGATATGGTAACAAAGGCAATCGAGTACCCCAATATTAGCCAACATGCGAGCTCTCCCTCTTATGCTGCTCGCCGCGCGACAGCTGTAAGGTGAGAATTTGTACGTCTCAGCGGTGCGCCACCTCGCGCATCCCGATGCGCGCAGCCGAGGCCTTCGATATAGCGGTACTCATGGCTCCGTTGATAATGAATGGGAAGAAATAGATCGAATTTGAGCGCTGTTCAGACAGCGCCAAAAAGGGGACAAGTAACCCATGGACGCCGTAGATGGTCGTCTTGGTTAAGTTCAGAAAAACACGTGCACCTTCGGCCTATGCCGAATCTCGAGAGTTGGCTGCCGGGGATGGTTCTCTAAATCCACTGTTCCCTTCAAACCGTCAGGCAGTCGACCACAATGATTTTACTGCATCCCTTTTACTCTCCGGATCTCGGGACTTTTCTGACTGACCTTCGTTCACTCTTTGCTACGTTACATAAATGCGGCGCCGCAAATTGACTGACTGTGGGCGCCTCGGTTCCGGACTGATTCACACCGTTATAAGGGCTTGTACTTACACGGCCGCGCCTCATTCCCGTACCCTCTCTTCCTCACATTTATCTTCTCTAACTCTTTGTGGAAACATGTCCGGGGACCTCCAAGCCAGACTCGCTGCCGTACAGAAAGCCTTCTCCAAGCGCCCTCCTTTCGTCAGCGGGATCCTTGACGTTCCCGACAGCGACCTGAAGCTTTACTTCGGCGAGGTCGACGATGCGTAGTGCGTGCCACATATTTTCTTGCTACTAGTCCTTCGACTGCTCACGGCCACTCCCGTCGTCATCTCAGCTGCCTCAACTTCGCCCGCGCAACGGAGGAGCAGCTCACCAAGCTGACCGCCGCCTGCGACCCCGCCACATTTGGCGTCAAACAGAAGGACGTCCTCGACGAGTCCTACCGAAAGGCCGGCAAGCTCGACAACGACAAATTTGCGTCGCTCCTGAAGGTCGCAGAGTACGGCCTGATTGACACGGTCCGCGACGAACTGCTGCAGGAAGGTGCGGACAGCACGAAGCAGATCGCGTGCGAGCTATACAAGCTCAATGTTTATGGTGCGTCTGGCGTCAGTCCCTTCATGGGGCGCCGGGTGACTTACGTATACCCCCTCCAGGCAAGGACTCGTTCTTCAAGTCCCACAAGGACACCCCGCGTAGCGAGCGCATGTTCGGCTCGCTTGTCGTCGTTCTCCCCACTCCCCACGAGGGCGGCGCCCTCGTCCTTCGCGAGGACGGCCGTGAGTGGACCTTTGACTACGCCGCGGAGATCGCCAATGCGACCAAGATTGCCTACGTCGCGTTCTTTGGCGACATCGAGCACGAAGTCCTCACCGTCCAGACCGGCTACCGCGTCACTTTGACGTACAACCTCTACTTCGACGCTGCGCCGAAGCCTGCACGCTCTGAGAGCAAGCCCATTCCCCGCAGCGTCGTCGATGCGGACGCGCCGTTTCGGGAGGCATTGCAGAAGCTTCTGCAGGATCCTGCCCTCCTCCCGAAGGGCGGCTACTTGGCCTTTGGCCTCCGCTTCATGTACCCCTGCAACCAGGGCATGAAACTTCGTAGATTGCGCCATCACTTGAAGGGCGCCGACGCCATGGTCGCGCGCGTGTGCAAGGAGCTTGGGCTTCGGGGCAAGTTGATGGTCACTTATCCTGGCGATGATGAATTCGAGTCCGAGGACGTTCACATAATAATGGACGCGCCCTTTGGGGATTGCTACCTTACGGAGGATGACTCGTTTCAAGACCTACTCCTCCGGAACGGTGGCAAGCGAATTTGTGCGATGGGGTCCGACGCCGGGGAGGATTTTATTGGTGGCTGTACGGAGGCCCTTTGGGTGGTACCGCTCAGCCAATTCAATGAGGTGAAGGAGGCTCATGGTGCGCGCACTTTCTCGTAGTTGCATTCTCAACTGAACCGAATCGTTGACTAGCGGCGTACGGCAACAGCCCCAGCGTGGATTACGAGTATGCATACCTTGCGTACTTTGTGAAGATCAAACCAGGCGACGCGCGAGGTGCCGGTGCAGACCTGCCCAAGTCAGAGGCTGGTGAAAGTCATTCCTCGCGTACGTCCGGAGATGTTGAGGAGTCTGAGTCTGGCACACCTGAACACATCGACCAAGGCGCGGCGACTTTACACGCGTCCGCCAACTACGCTGACCCAGCTTTAGAAGCCGGCGAGAATGAGCACGATGATGGGACTTCTTCCCCGCCACGCAAGCGCCAGCGCAGCGAAGGGAGTGTCTAGTTTCCAGTTTGTTTCCTTTGTTCTCCTACCTGGGTGACTCCTATTTCCTTGTAAATGTTGGAATACAACGTACTCTGTGAAAGGTCAAACTCTGAGGCCGAGCCCAAGTTTTGACGCCGTAAGGCACCGCATGCGCGGAACGGAGCAGTGAGGGAGCCGGCGAGACAAATACAATGGCTGAGCGTGTTTGATGTTGTTGTGACTCGCGTATTCTGGTTCCTGTCTCCTGCCATCACCGTCGTCGGCCGCTCTTCCAATCGCTTGATGCGAGAGAAGGCTAGATAAGAGCCGCTGGTCCATCGCTCTACTTCCCCGCCGTCATGCACTCCGCCGTCACCGTTCAGCTCAATGGGGGCGAGTACCCCAACGCCCAGTGGGACCGCTCGACCCCGTTCGCTATCGACACGCACAGACCCGTCGACGACAAGTACTCCCCGAAGGACAGCTCCCCCTCGTCCTTCTCCTTCCCCTCCCTCAGCGACCTGTCCCTGGCGAAGTTGCTAGGCAGGCGGGATGCGCCGCAGTCGGCCAGCGGGGCCAGCGCCGATCAGTCCACAGTGACCTTCGTGCTGCTCTGCGGCCTGTGGTACATGTCCTCCGCGCTGTCGTCAAATACTGGCAAGGCTATCCTCACCCAGTTCCGGTATCCGGTGACGCTCACCTTCGTCCAATTCGGCTTCGTTGCGGCGTACTGCTTGCTGTTCATGTCGCCGGCGGTGCGCTTTGCACGGTTACGGACGCCGACGCGGGCGATCATCCGGAGTACGCTCCCCATGGGGGCGTTTCAGGTCGGCGGACATATGTTCTCGAGTATTGCCATCTCGCGGATACCGGTCAGCACGGTGCATACGATCAAGGTGCGCCTCCAGTCGTTATCGCACCCGAGCGTCGGGCTGACAAGGTACAGGCACTATCGCCGCTATTCACCGTCGCTGCATATGCGCTGCTCTTCGGCGTCAGCTATTCTGCGAAGACGTATCTATCCCTCCTCCCCCTTACCCTTGGCGTCATGCTAGCCTGCTCGTTCGACGTCTCAGCGTCGAACTACGTTGGCTTGTTGTGCGCCTTTGGGTCCGCAATCGTCTTCGTTAGCTCCAACATCTTCTTCAAGAAGATCATGCCTTCGACGCCGAGCGGCCACGGCCAGTCGTCCACGCAGAAGCTCGACAAGCTCAACCTACTCCTCTACTCCTCCGGCATGGCCTTCCTGCTTATGATACCCATATGGCTTTACTACGACCTCGCGCCCCTTCTCTCTGCGCACGAAAACCCCGCACACGTATCGCATCCGAAGGAAGGTCACACAACGCCGCACTCCGTGATGTACTATTTCTTCATGAACGGCACGGTCCACTTCGCGCAAAACATCATCGCCTTCGTCATCCTCGCATCGACATCGCCCGTCACCTACTCCATCGCGTCGCTCATCAAGCGTGTCGCCGTCATTTGCATAGCGATCGTCTGGTTCAACCAGAGCGTGCACCCGGTCCAGGCTCTGGGCATCATGCTCACGTTCGGCGGGTTGTACATGTACAACCAGGCCAAGTCGGATGTGGAGCGGGGCGAGAAGAAGATGCAGCGCGTCGAGGCCGCGCGTGAGCTCATGCTCCCCATGACGAAGGGAGAGAGCAAGATGATGAATGGGTCCCCGATACCGTCGCGCTCGGTCACGCCGAACATCCTGCAAGCCGCCACCGCGACGGGCATGGGCCAGAGAGAAAACAGCATGCACGGGCGTACACGGATAACACTGCCGCCGCGCCACGGGCCCTCATACTCGCCCCCTACTCTACACGGGAAGGAGCACCCACCACCACCCCAACTCGCGCCGCTGAAGATCGCCCCGCCGACCTTCACGCAGCGCCACTCGCCTGTGAGGGAGACGCGGTCGCCCTCGGACTCGTACCCATCGCCCCCGTTGTCTCAGGACTCGCCACCTACGCTCAGTGTGCCCTTAGTACCGGCCTAGTGCAACTTTTGTACCGTGCGCAGGGAGCGCGCGCAACTCTTGTACTACCC
>JAMQCK010000906.1:0-14129 GCA_024196135.1 Pleurotus ostreatus/Saccharomyces cerevisiae fusant | reverse complement strand
CCCTTGCTCGCGTACGCTTCAGCTCACCTCCGCAGTGTCGCAATCCGTCAAGGAAGTCGTCCAGTCGCTCGTCGACGATGGACTAGTCCAATCCGACAAGATTGGCTCGTCGAACTGTACGCGCATATACCCATCTCCCAATAAACCTTGCTGACGAAAACGCATCCATCAGTCTTCTGGAGTTTCCCCTCTCAGCATGGCGCTGCGGTGCGCAGGGGTTGTCCTGGACGCGACATGCTTGCTGATGGCACACAGATACAAGCCCGGCTGTCGATCGCGCAAGCCAAACGAGCGGAGGCGGCCCAGCAACTGAAGGAAGTACGAGCAAGCGTCGAGGAGGAGCGTGCATCGAGACGCGAAACGGTTCGTCAGTCCGATGCAGAATGGATTCATGCAATATTCCCAATCCTCCGCGTCCTGTTCTCACTCCCTACCGTAGGAGGAGCGTCGTGCCAAACTAGGCAAGCTCGCCTGGCTCAAGCAGCATCAAGCCACTCTGCAGACCGAACTCAGCGCGTACGGCACGTGCGACCCTATCAAGGTCGAAGAGATGAAGCGCGCTGTTACTCTGGCTCAGGAAGCTGCTATCCGATGGACGGGTGAGAGCGCGATCGTGTTCACGCTTGCTCATACCTGGACAGCGCTGACTATCTTCCTATCCTCGCCATCTCACTGGATGCGCCCTCTATCTATCTGCTTTGGACTGCTCTGCCCGCCTACGTTAGACAACTACTCGGTGCTCGAGTCCTACGTTCGTCGACAAACCGGTGCAGAAACCTCGGACATCCGGCAGCATCTCGGCGTCGACGACGAATACGAAGACATCTGCTAGCTCGCTCTACGACGTCTCTCCTGCTATCGCCTTTGCTACCTGCTTTGCTTGGACGACCTAACTTGCTTCTTCCGGCCCGGAATGGCTTGCTGTCTTTGTTTTGTTCGGTCTCGTTCGCTGTTCGAATTTGGGAGGAAGAAACTTGCACGTCAAACGATACAGTCCGGCTAGTATTGCGTGCTGGGTATACAACGAGAATAGAAAAGTGTACGAAAGATGCGAAAGCGGCTATATGATACACGGGTGGACACAAATGCGTGATAGTCGAGGAAGTTGTAGAACCAAAGTTCCCAGAGGAAGACGAAGATCGAAATGTACAGTAGACGGCGAGAATGGTTCAACGCGAGCGACCCACCACCCAAGGATGGCGCTTCAAGTCGTGTATAGTGATGCGAGTTTTTGGGTTCACCTCCAGACAGCGCGCGAGTACGTCCATCGCCCCATCGGACAGATGCTGACCCGGCACCTCCACCAAACCCACTATGCCCTGCGCCGCGTCCTCCGCCGTCGCGAACGGCGAGCTCCCCGTGAGCAGGAACGCGAGCAGCACGCCCAACGCCCACACCTCCACCGGCGCCGCCTGATACGGTTCCCCGCGCAGCACCTCCGCCGCCGCATACGTCGACGTCCCGCGGAAGTCGGTATAGAACGGCCTTGGCCCCGCCGGATCGCACACGCTCGCGCTCCCAAAGTCGACGAGCTTGACGCGGTGCGCGCTGTCGATGAGGATGTTCTCGTCCTTGATGTCGCGGTGCGCGATGCCGCGGCGGTCGAGGTAGGCGACGGCGTCGACGATCTGGGCGAAGACGTCGCGGGCGCGGGATTCGGAGAGGTGCTTGTGCTGGCGGGACTCGATGAATTCGAAGAGGTCGTAGGAACCGCGGCGGTGGCGGGCGGCGCTGTTTGGGTCAATGGGGCCGTCTGTTGGGGGCATGGCATGGTGCGCTTGCTCCAAGGCTACGGCGCGCTGCCATGGCAGGCCGTGTAATTCTTGTACCTGTAGTCGATGTGAGTCTTCACTCGGGTCCACACTGGAAAAGATACTGACCAAGTAGTAGTACAGTGCATCCTCGTAGACGTCTTTGCACTTGACAATGTTTGGATGGTCGAGTCGACACAGAAGCATCACCTCAATGGGCACCATCCCCATCTGCTCGTGCTGCGTCCAAGCCGCGGGTGGTACGCGGCTCTTTAGTATGAATTTGACCGCAACCTCTTCTCCCGTGCGAAGACAGCGCGCCGAGGTCACAAACCCGTACCCGCCGATACCGAGTTCCTGCCCAAGTTGGTATGCACTGGTGAAGTGCCGGTTCAGCCTGTGCCCGGGCGGGAACCGCGGACACGTCGGCTGGTCAATTTCGGGAGGTGGGTGCGGGAGTTTAGATGGTCCCGCAAGTGATGAGGGTCCCGACATCGAGGTATGGCTGGGCATCGTCGTCGAGATGCACGACTCTGACTTGTGGGCAGTACGCGCGCGCAGGACCTTGGTCGTCATAGGTCGGCGGTAGGAGGCACTGAGCAGTATGTGCCGGAGGTGATGGAATGCGGCGCTACCGGGCGGGCGGGGGCAGTCAGAAACGGATGCGTCGTCGCATACGAGGCGTTTATGTAGGGGCGCCCCCAGTCAGCCCGCGAATGCGGTTCCGTCCGCGGGAGACAATAGGCGCGAGTGAAATGCATGGCGCGAAGCGCACACCGTGTCAAGACACGCGGTGCGACTCATTGCGTCCGTAATTGTGCGCCGCCGCAGACGCGGGACGGAGAACAAAAGGCAGGGACAATTGGCAATTGTGTCTCACCCTTTTGTTCTTCGGCCCGGCCCGGAAACTTCCTTCTTTTGGTAATAAGCCGGCGTGCGCCACTCATTGTTGCCCACGGGACGAGCGCAAGACACAATAGAAGGCCGGCTGTGGAACTCGTCTCGCGCACACCATGCGGACTGGGAGAGCAGGATCTATCAATGTGTGATACCACCCGAAGCCTTGAACGCGATCACAATAATCAACAATCGCGGTCGCTCCGGTGACCCAACTCCGGTCAATTATGCAGCTAGCTCTATTCCCCATACGCGCTTCAACAGAAGCTCTAACAATGCTCGAGGCCCGGGTGTCTCCGTGATGCACAAAATTTTGGGACGATGTCCGTCTGCTGCATACTTTGTTTCCGTTTCCACGAGCGCCGGAACGTGATGCGAGTCCAGAGGTTCTACTTCCGTCTGCTCTTTCTTCGCATGCGCGTCTGCACGGTTCGCCCCGATCTCGTATGCGCCATCGTCCGCTCGACGATCTACGACGCACATACCCCGCGTCAGCTCTCCGTACCTGAAGGCGCTGGTCAGCATTGCCTCTCGCGATCCCCAACTGGATACCTCACCTCTCAATGTCAAACGCGCGCCCTGTAGCAGCCCACCCGGGCGCAAGCTCTGGCATCTGCCCCTCCGGCTGAGGCAGGTTGGCAATGGCGCACCACACGGCGACAATGTCATGCAGTTCCATCGCATCCTTCCCAAACTGCAGCATAATCTCTCGCGTGCGCTCCAGGAATGCAGAAGTAAAGTGCGTGAGAGGCGGCTTGCGTGCGGCAGCGCCCGGCGCAGACTCAAAGGCAGGGTCCACCTTAGAGCGGTAAACGTCGAATGGTAGCTCGTGCGGTGTCGTAATGTCCAGGGGCATGAGCAGGTAACGGTCCAGAGGTATGCCATCGCCGAGCCGGGTGGGAATAAGGAGTTCCTTGACCGCGAATGGGTCGGCGAAGAAATTGACTGCAGAGTTCGTCAGGGAATGCTCTGTGCAAGGGAAACGTAACCTGCATTCCGCGGTAGGGCTCGTATTCCCAGGGACGTCAATTGCCCCGCCCATGCAGACGACGCGGCCGATGCGCTCCCGTATAAGCTTTGGGTCCTTTCGAACGATGCTGGCCAAGTTTGTCAGTGGACCGAGCGCCATGTACGTGATGCTCCGCGCGGGCTGGTCCCTGATGAGCTCAAAGGCCACGTCGATTCCCGATTTGTCTGTCGGTTGTAGCTGAGGGACGTCCTTCGCTTCAGGGGTCACGATATCAGGGTAACGTTGAGCAATGTCCCCAAGGCCGTCCCTTCACCGAAGATGAGTTAAGGTATCAACGATGCATCGCCGTCATTACATACCTTCCGTGGAAGTACTGGGCGCTATGCAATGCACCTTCCAGGGGACCATGACTGCCGATGGCGAGGATTGGACGCGAGTGATGGAAATTGTAGAAGCGATCTTTTTCCTCGGGGCGTTGTTTGTTATGGCGCCGTATCACGTCGTATAGCTTGAGAACATTCGCCCTGCGTTGTTTGCATCCCGGGATTCCGGCTAGTAGCTCTGCCTTGCTTACCAGGACGCGTCCGCATCAGTGTTGCCTGAATATTTCGGGTGACCGTTAGCCATGGCCAATCCGCATCGAACCAGCATCACGCACTCACCAAACGAAAGCACGATCGCCAGAATATCCAGCTCAGGAGACGCAAGCGCTAACAATCTGACCAAGCATCGCTCAATTACTGCCCATACCCTCCGCACTGGAATGCAATTATAACGGCACATACAGCGCAATCACATCGTCCACGCCCGGATCGGTGTCGACTGGCGTAATGTCATAGTCAGTCACAGACCGGCGCAATGTCAGTCACCGATCCTGCGTTCCATTTTCCCTCGACGATGAGAAAGACTGACTGATCACCGATATTCTCTGCCCTGCCATAAGGGACGTGACGGAGACAGTACACCAGTAACGACGGAGAGGAAGGCAGGAGGAGAATGAACAACATCATCATGAGATAGCGGGATCGAAGTGATTGCCTCCTATTCGGAGATAGCGGAGGTGGAAGCAAATTGGGACACGTGGCGCACAATGGCCGGCGTTCTCCGGTGTTCAACTTGTGCTCGGTGCTCAGGATCGCTTTCGCGAGAGGTAAGTCTGCCTCGCCAGCCCCAGCTTGTACTAGTGATGACAATATGATATGTATTTAGATACGACAAGAAGTTCTAATATAGCGGGATAACAGGAAAGCGGCACTAATATACAACAAGGCAAAATATAAATACGGCTGTTCGACGTGTCTCTCGCCCCACGGCCTCTCAGAAAGTCTGATGTGAGTAGTATCTAAGTTGCAGCATGGCCCATCCACATGTCGCCAACACCGATGTCCGTGCCCTCCATCCAATTGATCATGTCGCTCCAGTTCTCCTCCGAAGTCGGGTAATTCCACCATTCGAGCGGGTCAGGCTCTCCTTTGCCCTGCTGCGTGAAGACGGATGCATCGTAGGGAGCCGTCGAGTTGCTCGCGCTTGCAATACCATCAAAGGCGGACGCTAGACTGTCCACGGCCGTATGCAAGGACGAGCCGGGCGATGTATCGCTGTCGGATGATGACGAAGAGCAATTTGAGGCGCGAGAGCTGCCTGAATGAATTTTGTCGAGTTCAGCAGTGATGTCGGCGACAATATGCGTGCGATCGACGCCCGTGAAGACGCTGAACTCGATCATCTCGCGCAAGCTAGTGAAAAGGCGTGTCAGCGGCTAGCATATTGCGTCAAATAGACTTTTGGCGTACGAAGCGAGAGCGTGCACGCGCTCTTCCGTGGTGACATCGGACTCGTCCAGAGGTTCGTCCTTCTCGATGGGCAGGAATACCTCCGCCCACGCCTCGAACCCTCCGGCTTGGAACATGCCCAGGTAGTGTGCCGAGATCACTCCTCGCATGTCCGAAATGGCAGTGATTACGCTGCGGGCTGCGAGGGTCCGAATACGCTTGCACCACTCGGTTAGGCGGCTAGGAGAGCCGCTGACCCTCGTCGCGTTCTCGCAGACACGCCGTCGGATGGTGCGGTAGAGCGCGACAGCGAGGCAGGCGAAGGAGCTAGTCGAGCTGAAGACGCATAGGTGTAGCGACGGCGTGTTGCCAGCGCTGCGAATGAAGCGGCTGAACCGGAGGACGGTCGTGTAGAAGTGTTCGGCGGCTGTGACATGGCGCATGACCTCCAGCTCGTCCAGAGGGCTCTGCAGCGCCGTAACTGAGAAGCTAGTCAGTATGAAGCGAGATAAGCACCGCCTCTGATGTGCGCACCTCCTACGATATTCTCGATCGCGTCGCGCGTTAGCCGAACACAGCGCGTTCCATCTGTTTGATCGTCAGCACGTTTCTATAGGATCGTCAAGCGACTTACATGAGTGTATAGCCTGGAGAACTCCCTGATTGGCGGGAAGTTCTTTTACTTGAGCTAAGACCTCCTCGATGCCCTTCGGGGCGGGTCCAGTCATGAGAACCTCATCATGAGGGGAGCTGGAACTTTTTAGCTGTAATCCTGCTGACGGGTGAATAGCACTTACAATGGCAAGCTTTTTCCGACGCTGACGGAGTATGCAGAGATCGCCAGCTGATGCTGGTTAGTAAATACCCCTCTTAAGGCGCAACTCACTCACCAGCGAGCCATGCCATTGAACGCGTTCGACGTCAGAATCCAGAGCACTCCTGCCGTTGCTGAGCGCGTCGCGGGTGATCAACTCAGCGAGCGTCTGTGCCTGCCAAATGTAGGCGCTCGCCCACGGCATGGTGCTCTGCGAGTCATACACTACAAATCATGATAAGTTATTCAGCGCCAAGTGCCACCCCAAAGATTACTCACCAACATCCAGCAAGTTCAGCATGAAGCAACTCGCCGCATTCTCCCTCGACGCCTGACTGGAAATTCCGTCCTGATGCGCCTGCCGAACCGCCTCCCCGTAAAGTCTGACGCTGACGGGCTTCCGCCTCCGCCCCGCCTCGCGCACGTTCGCCTCGTCCATCCATTTCTGCGAGACCTTATCCCAGCACAGGTGCGTGTCTGGAAAGCGGTTCCCGGCCGCGTCATGACCAACGTAGAAGGGGTCAACTGAGACAAGGGACGCGAAGGCGAGGAAACAGCATGTCAGAACGCGCTCTTGGGGGGCGAGCAGCCGAACGTCCCAGTCGCAGTTCTGCATGAGTTTCCGGTATCTCCGGACGGGGAAGAGTAAGCTGCCCCCTGGCATCATGCGGCTGAGCACTGGTTTCCCCAAAGTCAGCTATCGGTTGGGGAACGTATCGAGAGGGCGTACCGTCCAGTGCATCCTGAAGGAGGCTGCCAGGTATGGTGTCGAAGGTAGACGAGAGAGGATGGGAGATGGTCTGATGGGAGTTGCATGCCCCAAACGACGACGGCTTGTAGAGCGAGAGGGAAGAGCTCGTGCCACCGCTTGTAGTCTCTTCTTCCGGCTCTGGATTGTCTGCTGGTTCTGGCGAGTGTACTCTTGCCCTTTTCGTCCGTGGGCGTCGGGGGAGTATGGTAGTGGTGCATCTGCAACGTGTTGAGGGCATGTCTGGGAGAAACTCGGGCGCCAACGCACTGTATGCCCTTCTCGATACACCTGGGGCAGCCATCAGGGTCAGGATGGCAGATAACGCGTCGAGCTTTGCAGTAATCGCAGGCGCGCTTGCGCTTGAGGCCGTTCTGCGTCGTACTCGAGTCTGCCATGAGTCGCGCGGAAGGGGGGAGATGATGGACGCTGTGCAAGGAGTACAATGGACGGGCCGCGACTCCGCGACGATCATGAATCTCCTTGACAGGTGGCGGTGCGATTAGCGACGATCACGTTCGGGTCACGAGGAAGTCAGGTGAGGATTTGTTGAACATCGCACTGCGAGGGTCCTCTCGATAAGGCGGCGTATCAAAGAGCATTGGGGTCATTGACAAAGCCACTGCCGTCTACGGTCCAGGAATTACTCGAACATCCTTCTACGCCCATCCAACCCGACAAGTCGCTCCAGTTCGTTTCCGACGCATGGTTCCACCAGTCCACAGCGCCCGCTGGATTCCCTGCAACAAGGGCGAGATCACCAGTGAACATGGATACATCGCTCGGGATTGTAGGTGTGCCGGCAAAGGACAGCGGTTCGCTCGACAGGAATGACCCTGGAGTTCCTGAGGCACTACCGTCTGATGGGGGTGAATGGCCTGGTAGGGCGCTAGGAGGGGAGGATTTGGCACGGATCGTATCCAGCTCGGAGGTAATTGCTGCGACAATTTGCAATCGCTCGATGCCCATGAACATGCTGAACTTCAGCATCTCGCGCAAGCTGCGTCAAAGCTCGTCAGCAACGTTTCCAGAATCTATTGAACATACTCACGATGAAAGGGTCCCAATGCGATCCTCTTCGCTAATTTCATTCTCGTCGAGCGGCTCGCCATTCTCATCCGTCAGCAGGGTCTCCGCCCATTCCTGAAAGCCGCACGCCTGGAACAAGCCCATCCAATGCGCCGCGATGACCCCACGCAGATCGGCAACAGCCCCAATCACGCAGCGCGCAGCGACAGCACGGCTTCGCCTGCAAAGGGCCGTCAGGCGAGCCGCCTGACCGCTCGCTGACACCGCACTCTCGTTCAGGCGGCGCCGCAGGGCACGATACAACGCCACCGCGAGAGAAGTGAATGTCGTCGAGGTGCTGTATAGAGACAATCGTAGCTCGCGCTCTTCGCCGATGCTATTGATGAATCTGCGGAAGCGCGAGACGGTGGTGTAGGAATGCTCGACGGCGGATACATGTCGCGCAACCTCCAGCTCATCGAGAGGCTTTTGGAGAGCAGTGACTGGGTATCTGTGAGTACAACTTCCAAGATGGTGCAGTGCCAAATCACCTCCTATAATATCCTCGATAGCATCGCGGGTCAGACGTGCGCAGCGCGCCCCAACTGGAAGGATGTCAACAAATGTAACGAGAGTTCTTTGCGAACGTACTGGAGTGCAAGGTATCTACGACACCATGGTGTCGATGGTACTCATGTATCTTCGTGAGGAGGTCGTCGATGTTTTTGGGCTCAGGCCCTGCTATCACCGCTTCATCGTGGCGCGAGCTGGAAGAATACTGTCAGCGAATATTGAACGAACCCGATTCCTGGACGTACAAAGGCAAGCTCTTGCTTGTGCTGACGCAATATGCAGCGATAGCGGACTTTACCAAAGTTAGTCATGCCCTTCGCTTGATATTCGCGATGTACATACCAAGGACCCTCGCCACTGAACTCTCTCGACGTCTGATGTAACTCGAGGGGCCGTACTCCGAAGAGCGTCTAAAGCAGCTTGCTCGCATATCGTCCGAAGCTGCCAAACGAATGCATTTGCCCACGGCATGGGGCTTTGCGGGTCGTAGACTGCAACAGAATATTAGGCGAAGCCGTGCCATCGACAGGTCATACTCACTGACGTCAAGCATATTCAGTAGGAAGCAGGACGCGGCATTCTCTTTCGAGGCTAGCGACGTGATACCATCCTGGTGCGCCTGACGGACAGCCTCCCCGTAAAAGCGCACGCAGATAGGTCTCCTCCTGCGGCCAACCTCTCGCAAATCGACGTCTTCCATATACCCAGAGTTGACCTTCTCCCACCGCAGATGCGTATCGGGGAACCTATGCCCATTTGCGTCGTGCCCAACATAAAAGGGGTTGACGGACACGAGGGAGGAGAAGGCGAGGAAACAGAGGATGAGTATGCGCTCTTGTGGGGCAAGCAACCGGATGTCCCAGTCGCAGTTCTGCATGATGGTGCGGTATTTCTTGGTCGGGAAGAGGAGACTGTGGTCTGGCATCATTTGGGCGAGGGCTGCGATGACGAGGTTAATGATCGACGCGGAATAGGCGCCCGTGGTACTGACTGTCAAGTGCGTCCTCGACGAGCGCTCCGGGGATAGCTTCGGAGTCGAAGGAGAAGCTGATATGGTTCGTGGAGGTACGAACTCTTGCTGATGCGAGTTTCTGCAGCGCGAGAGCATCGTGATGGTTGGAGGCAGCTGCTGAGCTCTCCGCCTCTTGCTCCATCAATGCGTCCGCGGATTGTAAGGTCTCTGGCTGCTTCCCCTTCGTCGTCCTTGGCCTTCGAGGCTTCAGTGTTGTGGTACAGCTATCATAGGATGAGCTATCCCATCCATGAAATACACGAGGGAACGCACTGTACGCCCTTCTCCCTGCAACGGGGGCACCCATCTGGGTGCGGGTGACAGATCACGCGTTTCGCTTTGCAGTAGTCGCAGGCGCGCTTTCGCTTGTTGCTGCTCTGCCCAATGTTCGTCGCATCTGACATGACTTCCGTGAAGGGAGAGGGGTGGAGGGATGGCGGCAAGAGGCACAAGTCAACGATCGGTCCGGACTGCCGAATGTCATTATGGCGGTGCACTTGACGATCATGCACAGGTTGCGGTTGAACTCAGGATGAACTTCAACTCTATCGCACAGCTTCAAGCGCGAATCATCGCGCTGCATATGTTCAATGGCCCCTTGTTCACACCGGCCATCGATGCAGATGCTCGGGGAAATTAAATCGACATTATCCGAGATCTTCTGACGCTAACCGCTACTACCCAGCAAGTTCAAGTCTTCAGCACGGTCCATACTTCGCAGCGCAGACATGTGCGGCGAGACCAGAGTCCTGAAGAGTATCATCAGCGGACGGTGAGGCAAGGGGTGCGTGGACTATTTACCTGCGACTGTGCCGAGAACGTGGTGCCACCCTGGCTTCCACCGTACCACGCATTCTCAATCGCATATCCCTCCCCAGTCGCATAATGTACGACCGCCGACTCTTGCGCCCCAATGAAGCTCGCGTACTTCGATACGCTACCCGGCACGGCATCCAAATAGTACTGCAGGTGCTTCATCCAGATCCCTTTGAACATCGCTTGATCCTGATTGCACGTGGAGTTTGCAACGTCGTCGCAGGATTCTTTCAGGATGCCATTCTGCGTCTTGTGGGCGATGGTGGCGTCGAGGGTGAGCTCTGCCTCGTTGAGAAGGGATGCGTCGCCGGTGGCGACGTAGAGCTGCGCGAGGCCGGAGGCTACGACGCCCTGGTTGTAGATCCATGTGGTCTGGCCGTTGTTCTTGCAGTCGTCGGTCAGACTGCAGACCTTATCAGCTTAGAGCGACGTTGACGATGATAGCGACGTACCCATCGTTCCACAAGCCATCCGAGTTTCTCATTCCTGAGTTCTTCACTGCAGATGACGATTAGGGCAATTATCTCGGTGCAATCGTAGCCTGCCTACACCAATCCCATGTCTACGAACAACGTCAGTCTTGTAGGAAACTGTGTAAGACAAACAATGCATACCTTCTTGGCGTTGTCTAGGTAAGTCTGGTCGCCGAAGCGGTTGTAGCCGTTGGCCGACAGGTAGAGGAAGAGCTCGTTGGTCACAGCGTTCTTGTACGTGTGGGCGCTCGACCACCATACTAAGGCGATGCCGTGAGATCTTGTGGGCTCCGGAAAGATGAGTATAAAGGTCATACCTCCACCGCCGCAAGTCGAGTGGTCCCACTCCGAGGCGATGATATCGTAGATGGTCTTTGCGCTGTCCTGACGAAGCGTGAGTCTTCAACTTAATAGTCCGCAAGGGCGGCGATCCTCACCAAGTACTTGCTGGCGTCTTGGCCGTTCTTGTTCTTGTAGTCGGCGACCTTCCACAGGGCAAGCACGATCCACTGCAGCGGTCTTTATCAGGTCTGACAGTTGGCGCAGGGACTTCAGACGCACAGCTGCATCATCATTGCTCCCATTGAGCTGCAGCTCCCAAGCAGTCTTCGACCCGAGCGCCGCGAGAATGCCGATCCTGGTCCTGCTGATCACGTCGAAGGTGTTTGTGCCGTCCGCCATCATGAGGTTGTACATGTCCTCGATCGTGTTCTGTTGGGCGGCTGAGTGTGCAAAGTCAGGCGAAGGGAAGCGGCAGCCTCACAGCATCTGTCCAAAGGATCCCCCAGCCGCCATTCAGGGTGTTCCAGTAAACATCTTGCAATCGTTGCGCGACGTCCTGCGCGGCGCACGATCAGCAAATGGTCTCAGGGCTTGCATAAAGCACGCACCGTAGCCGTCTCCAGCGTCGCCGCGCACTGGTCGCGCTTACAAGGGCGTGCGATCGCAGAGGACGCGCCGAGCGCCGCAACAGCCAGAGGGAAAACTCGTGCTAACATCGTCAGTGCTCGTCAAGTGAAGCTACTTCCGAGGAGGGGGACGAGAAGCCTCGCGCGGGACCGCGTCAGTCTGAGCTATTATATACGGGCGCCTCTGCTATGAAAGGATGCGTTCCTGAGCCAAGGACCCAGTGTGCAGGTAAAACGGCGACGACCGCAGTGGGCCGCACGGTGTCGCGTGGACGACTGTCGAAGAGCGTTGGGAACATGGGCCTGGGACCAGGACGCATGCCAGAGCGCTTCGGTGTTCACACAGACGCACGAGCGTGCAGAAGAGCGCTTTCTATTCACGTTCGTCGGGGGGAAGGACAAGGTGGTCTCCTCAGTGAGGCTCAATGCAACCCGTCGGGGGGCTCGGTCCGGCAGCCCGCCCTACGTTCAATCCCTGCAGTGGCCAACTATGAAAGGCACGGAAGATGAGGGAGTTCAACTTCAGCACGGCCCATACTTCGCAGCGCATATATACGCGGCGAGACCAGAATCCTAGGTGATCTCGTCATTGAACGGCAATGCAAAGGATGCATAGAAAACTCACCTGCGACTGAGCTGAGAACGTGGTGCCACCCTGCAAAATTCATGAGTACAGAGGGCTCGCTGCGCAACGACACGCACCTGGCTTGCACCGTACCACACGTTCTCGATGGCATATCCCTCCCCAGTCGCGTAATGCACGACCGCCGATTCCTGCGCCCCAATGAAATCCGCGTACTTCGAGACGCTCCCAGGAACGGCGTCCAAATAGTACTGCAGGTGCTTCATCCAGATCCCCTTGAACATCGCCTGGTCCTGGTTGCATGTCGAGTTCGCGACGTCGTCGCAGGACTCCTTAAGGATGCCGTTCTGCGTCTTGTGGGCGATAGTCGCGTCTAGGGTAAGCTCGGCTTCGTCAAGGAGGGACGCGTCGCCGGTAGCGACGTAGAGCTGTGCGAGGCCTGAGGCAATGACACCCTGGTTGTAGATCCAGGTGGTCTGGCCGTTGTTCTTACAGTCATCGGTCAGGCTGAGCAAGATCAGGCAAGCGAAAATATGGAAGTGGCAGTAATTTACCCGTCGTTCCATAGCCCGTCCGAGTTCCTCATTCCCGAGTTCTTTACTGTAAAGCTAGGTCAAGCGATAGTCTCGGCACGGACGAGATGCGGCTACACCAATTCCATGTCTACAACAGAAGTTAGTCGTGGGTGCATCGAAAAAGACGCTGCTTACCTTCTTCGCATTGTCGAGATATGATTGGTCGCCGAAGCGGTTATAGCCATTGGCTGAGAGATACAAGAAGAGTTCGTTGGTCACGGCGTTCTTGTACGTGTGGGCTTTCGACCACCAAACTAGCATTCCATGAGTTGCATTTACAAAAAGCCAATGAACTCAGTGCATCACCTCCACCGCCACAAGTCGAGTCGTCCCATTCGGAAGCGATGATATCGTAAATGATTCTTGCGCTATCCTGCAGGTTACTTGAGGATCTAGCCAATCTATCACAAGGACATCGATCTTCACCAGGTACTTGCTAGCGTCCTGACCATGCTTGTTCTTGTAGTCAGAGACCTTCCAAAGGGCAAGAACAATCCACTGTAGCATCGTCGTCAGCCTCGAAACTTGTGCTGTCGAGACTTGCAGCGTACGGCTGCATCATCGTTGCTGCCATTGAGCTGAAGCTCCCAAGCGAGCTTCGAACCAAGCGCGGCGAGGATGCCAATCCTGGTCCTACCGATTACATCGAAGGTGTCAGTGCCGTCTGCCAACATGAGATTGTACATGTCCTCGATGGTGTTCTAGGGAGTTTCTGAGTATGGAGAGATCGGCGAAAGGAGAAGCAGCCTCACGGCATCTGTCCAGAGGATTCCCCAGCCCCCTTTAAGGGTGCTCCAATAAACATCTTGGAGGCGCTGCGCCACGTTCTGGATCGAGGTATCAGCAAGAGGTCGAGCTCCATGACTCTGAACACGTACCGCAGCCGTTTCCAGTATCGCGGCGCACTGGTCGCGCTTGTCGCAGGGACGCGAATTCAAAGGGAGAAGCTGTGCAGACTCGGACATTGCCAGTGATCACTAATCATCGAGTGAAGCTACTTCCGAGAGGGGGGGCGGGCAGTCTTGCGCTTCCATTATTGCCCTTATATAAGGGCCTCTCTTCCGAGTCCTTCCTGACCCAAGTGCGGCTGATGCGGCGCAGGCCGCGGTGAGTTGCATCCATTCCCGCGTACGGCGTCGCGTGTTCGACTATCGAGGCTCGGGGATATGAATGTGCGACCAAGATACCTGTAAGATGCATGCCAAGGTATGCCGGCCAAAGTACTTGCC
>JAMQCK010000905.1:0-14156 GCA_024196135.1 Pleurotus ostreatus/Saccharomyces cerevisiae fusant | reverse complement strand
GGAAAAGGACGCTGCTCGCTCGCCTGCCTCGCGCAGCAGCACGGGCTGAATGTAGGGGTTGCGATGAGAAGAGCGCTAGCGCGGCGCGTGTGTCACGAATTGGCTCCAGTCCACATCGCGCTCTTATTCGGAAGGTGGAGCTTCTCGTTGCTTCGCATCGGTATGATCACTTCGATGTTCGCACCGGGTTTCGGCGGGTGGAATTCTATCTAGCATATGCATACACAACGGAAACGTGTACAACCGTCTCCTCGCGCGGAGATGTCGGTAATTCGCTTTGGGGAGGGCGCAGCATCCGCTCACGGCTCGAGGCGCTTGGGGTCGCGAGGGAACAACGACGCCCGACGAATGTTGTTGAGCTTCAGGAAAAGCATCAACACGCGCTCGAGACCGATGCCTCCTCCGCCATGCGGCGCGCATCCGAGCCGGAAGGAGTTGATGTAGTCCTTCATGTCGTCCGGGTTGACGCCCTTCGCGCGCATGCTCTCGATCAGCAGGTTCGGGTCGTGAATACGCTGCGCGCCGGAGAGGATCTCCTCGCCACGCATGAAGAAGTCATATGAGTTGGACAGCGTCTACGGAAGACATGTTAGCTGGCGTCTTCGCACGGTGAGGTCCACTTACAGGGTCATTCGGGTCAGGCATGGTGTAGAATGGCCGAAGAGCCATAGGGAACTTATCGATGATGTAGTAGTCGGTGTCGTATTTTGCCTTCACGAGACGCCCGAGCCTCTTCTCGTTCTCAGTGCTGCCGACACAGAATTAGCATGAGGGACTGCACAGGAAAATAATTTATACGCACTTGATGTCATCGAGGTCCTCGCGGGGAACGCCATCCTCGGCCAGCATGTCCGTGGCCTCCTTGAACGAAAGGACAAGAGTCTCCTCCCTCCACTTGAACTCCTCGGCAGGGAATTGGCGGTAGACAGCATCGATCTCCGTCTTATATTGCTCCTTCAGACCAGCGAAGATGCTCTTGAAAAGCCCGTCGAGCATTTCCATGACTTCGTGATAGTGCTCCTCAATCGTCATTTCCAGATCGAGGCCCATGAACTCCGTTAGATGGCGATGAGTGTTGGAATCCTCAGCACGGAAGACGGGACCAATCTCGTAGACGCGCTCAAAGTCAGCCGCAATGCACATCTGCTTCGCGAGCTGGGGAGACTGGGCGAGGAAAGCATTGCCTGAATGACGCTGTCAGATGCCTGGATCACACATCAAGGGTAGGTAAATACCTTTGAAGTAGCTGACTTTGAAGACGGAGGCGCCCGACTCAGTCGCCTGACCCTGCAGTTTCGGGCTGTGAATCTCGGTGAAGCCCCGGGCAGACAGGTAGTCACGGAACAGGCTGCCGATAGCAGCCTGCAGCTTGAAGATAGCCTGATTCGTTTGCGTCTAATGACAGGCTTAGTCGACATATTACACGCCAATTTAGCAGTCAGGCGTACCCGAAGATCGACGATACGGTTGTTGAGGCGAGTGTCAAGGAGGACCTTGTTGTACTGGGTGTCGGCGGCCTGCAACTCCGCTTCCGAGCGCGAGGCGTCGTCGATGGTGAATGGCAAAGTCGCGGAAAGGCCCGCAATTAGGTGAATCTAGGGACCAGTGAGTAGCTATATCCCCTAAAGTGCAGGGGAGACAAACCTTGGAAATCTGAATTTCCGCGTTGTGGATGGTAGTGCTCTGAATCGGGGTAGGTACTGCCGTCACGACACCCTCGACTAGGACGATGCTCTCGTCGCTGAGACCGCTCGCCCACTTCACCATCGGCTTCGAGACCTTCTCCGGCTTGGCGGTCAAGACAGCCTGGATGGTGTCGATCCTCTGGCGAAGGACAAGGAAGACGACATTGCCCTTGCCGCGAGAGGTATGCACGCGAGCGCGGAGGATCACAGTCTCGCCGACATGTTCCTCGAGCGTAGAGATCTGGAAGCGAGGTTGCCTCGGACGCGACTGGGACTTGTTAAGGGGAAGGGGGCCGTAGTTCTCCTTCGAGAAATCCTGATAATCGGAGGTTAGGGACGCACAATCGGTTCATCAGTCCGGGACGTACATCCTGGCTGGCAGCTTGCTGCGCGGCGAGCTCCGCCTGACGCGCTGCCTTCTCAGCGGCCTTCTTCTCTTTCTCGGCCTGCTTGGCGCGTTTCTTGAGCTCGTTCTTGGACGGGCCAGTCTCCCCTTCGGTGCTACAGGATTTAGTCAGTCGAGATCTGCGGTGGCTTGAAGGCTACTGACGGGGCCGCCGCGGGTGGCTGGGTCTGCTCGGCTGCTGGCTGCTGGGGGTCCGACATTATGTGACGGTTCTATACGTTCCCGCTGGGCGACTTCCGCTCTTATAGATGTGGACGTCGGCTGGAACAAGTCAAGGGGACAAGGTCGAGTCACTGACCATCGATCGGCCCGGGGCCCCGGACCACCTTCTCGGCCTTTCAACGGTGTGCGACGCACTCAGCGCGCTGAATGGCCGTGGGTAGCCCAGGCTTTGTATACCTGGGCATCCTTGACAGTCAGATGGCCTCGACATGTTCACAGTCACTGTCCAATCGAAGGCTTCGTTTAGATGTACGGTATTGAGCGAAGCTGGTAGGAAGCCATGACGTTCGTGATCACTGAGGCCATCCTTCCTCCACCGCGCGCGGTGACTTGCACCTTCCGACACGACGGCACTGAGGCACCAGCGTGCAGAGCGGACGTCCGTCGACGCCGCTGGTGGTGCTCTCCAAGAGGCACAGGACGCCACCTGTTTACCGAAAAGGAAAATATAGATGCGCATGATTGCATCGTCATGATGCGGGGAACAAACCGGAACCCCAACCTTGCAACCACTCCGCTGTCTAGACCCTCGCTCACTGCACGCGTATTTACGCGCCTCCAACTGTAGACGTTTATCACTTTTCTTTCCTCGACGTTCATCATGCTCTCCGCCGCCGCTGCTGCCCGTCGTTCTGCGTCTACGCAGCTGCGCTCCAGCGCAGTTCGTTCTGTGTCTGTCTGGGCGAACGTGCCCGCTGGCCCCCCTGACCCCATCCTCGGTGGGTCGATACGTAGTTCCCCCACGATCTACTGATGTGCTGACGCGTCAAACTAGGTGTTTCCGAGGCGTTCAAGGCGGACAAGGACCCGCGCAAGATTAACCTTGGTGTTGGCGCGTACCGCGATGAGAACGGCAAGCCTTACGTCCTCAGGAGCGTGAAGCTGGTACGTGGTGACTCATGACGATCATGATTGTTGACTCACCATAATCGTAGGCAGAGAAGGCGATTGAGGCTGCTGAGCCTGACAAGGAGTATCTCCCGATCACCGGTCTCGCCGACTTCACCAAGAATGCTGCGCTCCTGGCGTACGGCCCTGACTCTACTCCCCTTCAGCAGGGCTCGGTAAATCAAGTCCCCTTCCGTTGATATTATCCTCACTCACGCGCCCCTCTCTAGATTGCTGTGACCCAGTCCATCTCGGGCACTGGTGCCCTTCGGATTGGTGGTGCATTCCTCGGCAAGCACTACCCCAACGCCAAGGTCGTGTACCTTCCCACTCCTTCTTGGGGCAACCACACCCCCATCTTCCGCGACTCTGGGCTCGAGGTCCGTCAGTACAAGTACTTCGACAAGAGCACTGTCGGCCTCGACTTCGAGGGTATGAAGGCGGACATCAGGGTAAGAATTCCGTTCAGTAGTCTAACCTTGATCTAACACTTGCTTTAGGCAGCGCCCGAGCAATCCATCGTTCTCCTCCACGCCTGCGCGCACAACCCGACAGGTATTGACCCTACGCCGGAGCAGTGGAAGGAGATTTCCGACATCGTCAAGGAGAAGAAGCTGTTCCCCTTCTTCGACATGGCGTACCAGGGCTTCGCGTCAGGCAACATCGCACGCGACGCCTTCGCCCCGCGCTACTTCGTCTCCCAGGGCCACCAGATCGCCCTCGCCCAGTCGTTCGCCAAGAACATGGGTCTCTACGGCGAGCGTGTCGGCGCATTCTCCCTGGTTTGCGCCGACCCCGAGGAGAAGGCGCGCGTGGACAGCCAGCTGAAGATCGTCATCCGGCCGATGTACTCGAACCCGCCTCTGCATGGTGCCCGCATCGCGAACGCGATCTTGTCTGACAAGGCGCTCTACTCAGAGTGGGAGACGGAGGTCAAGGGCATGGCTGACCGCATCATCGGCATGCGCGAGAAGCTCTACAACTCGCTCACCCACGACCTCAAGACGCCGGGCGAGTGGGGTCACATCAAGAGCCAGATCGGCATGTTCAGGTATATGCGCCTTCGTCAGTGTTCACTGATGTTTGGCTAACGAATAACCCTCAGCTTCACTGGTTTGACCCAGCCCATGACGAAGGCCCTCGCCGAGAAGGCCCACATCTACATGACTGCTGACGGCCGTATCTCGATGGCTGGCCTCAACAGCCACAACATTGACTACTTCGCGGAGAGCGTCAACAAGGCCGTCCGGGGCGACCTCTGAGGGGCAAAATGGGGACGCCAGTGGCGGCGGCTGTAGAACTATTGTTACACTAGCTTTGTACGACACGTGGTTTTAGGACGGGCGGACGAGCATGTTACGATCGTCAATCACATTGCATCTTGCTTTTGACCATCATCTCGTCTGGCTGGTTGCGTAACGTCGAGGTTCGCGGTTTGAGGCGCTGCCTTTTCCGGCCGTGTCGAGCAGGACGAGACGAACGCGTCGTTCAAGAAGACGTGACTGGCCGATAGAAATGGCGGACTCGCGCGTCCATACGGGGAGAAGCCCATCGCCAATGGTCCCCGGCGCCTGGCACGAGGAATACGACAAGAACGCGTCGATGCGCAGGAGGTCGTCCACTCTCCCCGCTCCCGTCGTCCAGGCCACACAATCGGGCACCGCGTCAACCCACGAATCCCCGCTGCACCTCGACCATGTCGTGGACTTTCAGCACCGTCTTTCGCAGTCTCTCCAGTCCAACACTGCTGCTCAGAAGCTGCAGAGCTTCGTGCCTAGCGTCTTTCGACCCTTCGCTGCGCACCCTAGGGAGGATCTGGAGGCCGGCGGATCGGGGGCGAGCTCGCCCTTCCAGTCGCAGAGCTCAGATTTGACGAAGCTCAACAGGGTGAGTACTGTTTGCCTCTGATCCACCGTATCTGACACGCATTGTCATCAGCATGCCGGTAGTCGAGGTCTATCGGTACGCTGTCACCCTTGCAAGTGCATATATGCGTGATTAACAGAGTCTAGGATTCGTCTGGTACTGCCTACAGTCCCCCCATTTCGCCGGCTCGGCACGCATACAAAAGACTCGAAGACTCTCCGCCTCGGTCGCCTGTCCGCTCCTCTCGTTTGTCTATGCGTGGCAGCCCAGCTTCCCGCGTACGCACCGCGACTAGCATCAGCACGCTCAACTCTTCGCCTTTCTTTTCTGGTCACGGCAATTTCTCTGGCAATTCTCCTTCCGCTACCACGCACTCACGACCCTCTCTGTCGGTCGGGCACCCTTCCGCCTCTTCGTTTTCTTCGTCTCCAATGACTTCTTCGAACTCGCCCCTCACGCTCTCGCCTATCATGTTTTCTTCTCCTGCATCTCATCGCAATCGCAATGCTATCGACCGCTTGAACGACTCACGAACCCACGATGGATCCTCCCCCACATCAACGGACAGCCCTCGCGTTGGAGCCAATCGACTCGGGCCTAGTTTGCTGCCGTCCAGCCTTCACAACACGACGCCCGGCAAGGAAAACTTATCACCTTTGCGCGCCGTTCGTCACTCTCCAGGCACGCCCAGTCCCTCTCCTCGTCGACCACGACCTTCGAACGATTCTTTTCTTCACGCCGACTACTTCAGCTTTGGCTCAGTGCAAGGACCGTATAACAACCAGCAATCATCACTCGAGATCGAAGACGATAGCATCTACTCCACCCGCATGCTTACGACGCTCTCTCTGCCCGGCAGTCCCGACTTCAGCACGAGCATGGACCTAACTCCATTGAGCATCGATTCGCATATGCTCATGGCGGCGTCTACGAGTACCAGCGAAGCCGTGACGCCAGACGAGACGCCGTGGACGCTCTCGATGGACGCCCTTTCCGAACCTTCGCCTGCGCTGTCACTACCTCAGTCACTTGCGCTTTCGCCGTCCTCGTCGCTGCGCGTCAGGCTTGGGCTTGACAATGATGACGACGGCCACCGTGTCGTCTTCCCGTCGCCCTCGACGACTTCGCCCAACGCCGCGTCTCCGTCGAGGGCAGATCAATTCTCCGCAGACGCGGAGGCAAGCATCGACGGCGTCGGTGACACTACACGAGCATTCCTGGACTCTAGCGTCGCTCAGTTCGCTGCTACGTACCTTAACTCTACCTTCGAGGACTCCGAGGAGGGAGCTCTGCCTTTGAACGGCATCCTGTCTCGCTCTCGAGAGCGGCAGACGACACCGCACTCTCCTGTCGTCTCCAGCGTACAGACTGGCGCAGTGTCTCCTTCAGCGGCGGCAGCGCGACACCAGTATCTGCGGCGGGTCAGCACCACACCAGAGCTTGTCAACCCTGGCATGCTTTCAAAGATCAAGCAACTGGGCTCTCGGATGCGCACCATGTTACTAAAAGACAAGGGTCCCTCGCACAAGCTGGATGTGCTCATGACGCAGACGATCCGTCGGCGAAGCTATCATAGCCCTGCCCGTCGAGAAGCGGATTACCTGGCCCCAAGGAGGCCGCCTAGCCCTCCGGAGCGCGAGGTGAGTTCTGGTGGATTTTTTTCGAAGCAACCTTTCGCTAATAATGACAGCAGCGCTTGAACCGCGCAAATCGCTCGAGGCCGGGCGCACCCTCTCGTCCCTCCGAACCCGCGTCCAACGTCAGTAGTGTTGGCCACTCGACGCCGCTCGTCACCTCTTTGCCGCCTACGCCACCGGCTACTCAGGCTTTCCGTGCTCATGAAGCCCCAGCTTCGCCTCCTCGTATGGCACCGACAATCATGATGCCTCTCTCGAAATCGAGGCGTCGCTTCTCGCTCTCAGTCTTCGGCATGTCCTCTCAAACGCAATCGAGGACGCCTTCGTCTCCCACCAACATCCAGCACAGGCAGGCGCGCACTCCTTCCAGTCCCTTGCGCGTTGCTCCCGGGCGTCGGCCTCATTCCATGGCGCTTGTCTTCCCGCCTGGTGGCGAGTCTCCGCGGTCCGTCCCTCAGCCTGCAGCCGAGCCGCGAGCGCGTGTCAACGGCAGCCTCCGTAATTCTGCGGCGAGGGAAATGGACCAGTTCATGCCAGACGTACCCATCGAGGACATCGTACGCGTGATGGACGAGACCGGGGAGGTCTCCGACGACAGAGAGAGGCTCTTGAGCCCGCCAGGTCTGGAGGAATTCAATCGGACGCGTCAGGTTAGTGGGGTGGAAGGATGGATGAGGCGGGGGAAGCGCAGACGGAACTCTGTTCCCATTTTCTAGGCTTCCGGCGTTATTCGACTTGGTTTCTTGCACACAGGACTTCCAGCTCCTTCCTCTGTATTTGTATCGCGGGCGGCAATAATGAATTTTGGGTGTCAGACACGTTCGCGCTGTGTGGAAGGCAACGGTGACGTCACGCGTCGCTTGTTGTCGCGAACGTCCACGACGCGACGAAATTGCATATTGCCTTCATCACCACCTCTTGTCCGCAGCGCTCACGCAAGGCAGCAAGACTTGACTAGCTTGACTGGTAAAATGGCCTCGTCCTACATCAGCACCCTTCAACGCAAGAAGGCGGCGGCTGAAGCTCTGGAGGACCATCTCGAAGATGATGATATCAAGTCGAAATTGCAGGAACTGCTGAACGACACTGGCGATGTCATTCGCATTGCTTCTGGGGACGCGCAGGTCGTGGACGATATGCCAGCGATCGCAGATGCGGCGTACGATACGCTGGAATACATCCTAGGGCTCACCATCGACGGTGAGATGTCGTTCATCCAGCCCTACACGGAGAACGTAAACACCCCGGTTGTGAGCGATCCGGAGACAATGGAGAACATGGTGCAGTCGTTGATGAGTGAGTCGTAGCTCTGAAGATTCCTATGCATCGCACTGACGTGAAGATATGCAGGCCCAGAGTTCATGGACCTGGTCAAGCTCCTATCCGGAGGTCAAATGCCCAAGAAGAAGCTCCCCAAACCGGAGAACTTCCACAAGACCCCAAAGCCGCGCGCCAACACAAGCCCTCTCGCGCGCTACAGACACGGCGCCGCGCCAGACATCCCCGACTCCGCACCAGCAGCGCAGGCGGTGTACTACGGCTGCTGCTCGATAACAAATGACGAGGGGATTCCTATACCGCAGGAAATCACGACGGTCCCCGGTTCGGATATCCTGCTCCTGTCTGCGCGGTCGGGCTGGAAGCAGCGCGATCCTTTCTTGCGGTACTATCGCATGGACGAGATCAGCGATTTGGACCTCATGCCGGAGCGCAAAACGATTCGGAATGGCTTGCTGGGGTATATCGAGCAGATGACCATCGACCCGGTGAACAAGCTCATTTTCGCTGCGGACGAGGAGCGGGTAAAGAGTTTCGCGTACAATGGGAATGAGTACCTGCCGAAGCACACCATGAAGTCTTCGCGCGGGGGACCTCTGGCCGTGGTCGATAATGGGGCCCGCCTGTTCCGCGCGGGCAAAGGCGGCATCGACGTCTGGGACATCGATTCGCTGCCGACTCATGGCGACAGTGGCAAGCAGCACATCGGGGAGGGCACAGTCAACATAGAAGATACCTGGCGAGACGAGAATGGCGTAGCGAAGATCGAGACGTCCACTGGCGCGCCGCGCACATCTTCAATCGACTTCGCCGACCCCGACATGGAGGTCGACCGGTGGCATATCCCGTCGTTTTGGGCAACTGGAGGCCAGCTTAAGGCCATCGCGCACCTGAAGGACACCTACTCTTCAGTGATGGCGCTCGACCTGCGCGATAACGGCAAGATCGTGACACGGTACTTGGGGCACACAGGCGACATCGAGGACATCTCGTCGAGCGAAGGTGACCAAAACTCGTTCATCACCGCTGGCGATGACGGCGTCGTCCGGTTGTTCGACATACGCAGTCCGCTGCCACAGATTTCCTTCAAGAGCCCCGAGATGGACGTAGCGCATTCTGCTCTGTATGTTCACGTCGACGGGATACCTGGTTCGTATAGCCTTTTCATCGTCGTAGTCCCTTGACTCAGATCATCCCACAGTCATCTTCACCGGCGGCACACGCTCCCAGGTCATCCAAGTCTGGGACCCGCGCGGCCAGAAGCTCGTCTACGAGCTCGCGACCGGCAACAACGCCGTCCAAGGCCTCGTTTGGGACGCCCCGCGCAATACTCTGTACGCGGCGACCGAGTGCACGTACATGGATAGGATGGGGTACACCAATGAGTACAAGCGCGCGCAGATCCCTGTGGGGCCTGAGGTGCAGGACCGGAGGGAGGTGGGGAAGGGGAGGTTGACGCAGAAGGTGAAGCCGTGGGATGGGAAGGTGAAGGAGCGGCAGGGGAGGTACCCCGATGGGGATGGGGAGGACGATGAAGAGGAGGAAGACGAAGACGAAGATGAAGATGAGGAGGAAGAAGAGGAGGAGGAAGAGCAGTTCACCGCCGACCCAGAAAAAGCTTGGCCGAAGCGAGCCTACCATCCCGAGAACTACTTTGGGTACACGTTCGATTCGGGAGATCACCGTCTTTGTGAGTCGTTCTCTGTGCCTCGAGAAACCACACTGCTGACGCGGATTGCAGTGCGCTACCAGTTCGGGCTTGATGCCAACCCGAAGGACGTGCCCGCGTACGGGATGGCCATGGTGGGGAGCGGGCCTTACTTTTGAAAACTGCATGCTCTGCAGCCAGGAATGTACGACCATGTACCCAATGTACCATCATCATGTTCTTGTATCACAGGACAATGGAAATCACTTTGTTCAAGCGTATTTGGAGGCAGAGTCCAAAACATAGAATTGCCAACGCTACAAGATAGTCGTTCGACCATCATTAAGTAGACAACATATCGGGCGTTGATGTTGGCGCCGGCGCTCCCCTCGTCAACCCACTGCCTTTGGCAGGACCTCCAGACCTGATATACGAAGCGAGATAGAAGGGCAGGGCCGCGATTCGAACGCGCAAGGGCTCCCGACTGAGCCACCGTGCCGGGAGGGAGAGGGTCCAGAGGTGAGTCGAAGTCGGCCGCGTCGAGGGCGAGTCCGCAAGGTGTCCGTGCGAGCAGGTTGACTCTACAGCGCAGTGCTCATCCCGGCTGACCCACAAGTCCGAAGACAAGCGGGCCGGGGAGGATATTGTCGCTGTAGTCCTGAACCCGGACAACGCTCGCGGACTATGCCGAAGTGCCGAGTAGTCGTAGTCGCAGTCGTAGTCGCCATCGAAGTCGCAGTTGTCGTCGAGTCCACGAGGCGTCCGTGCGAGCAGGTTGACTCCACAGCGCAGTGCTCATCCCGGCTGACCAACAAATCCGAAGACAAGCGGGCCGGGGAGGATATTGTCGCTGTGGTCCTGAACCCGGACGACGCTCGCGAACTATGTCGAAGTCGATGTCGCAGTCGCAGGCCGCCGGGGCCGTCGTCCAGCGAGCGAGACCGAGCGGAGCAGGTGATCCACCGACGCCAGTGCTTTCCCCGGCTGATCAGTCACGGTTAGGTGCGGACCAGGGCGCCTCTGGCGCCACGAGTGGGCCTGAACCCCGTATGTCGCTCGCTGGAATGTCGAAGTCGAAGGCCGTCGTCCACTACGAAGTATGTTAGTGGTAGTCAAGCGCCGGATGGGAGCACTCACCTAGGAGGGAAGGGAAGGAGGGGAAAGAGGATGGGGTTGAGGGAATGATTCGCTCGTATATATACCATTGGAGGTGGCTGTACCGACTTTCCGTAGAGCTGTGCAGTAGTACACTAAACAAACGCGCTAAGTATTCGGGCCAAACAAAGACAAACAGACGCGCACCATTGACGGTCTGCTCGTCCGCCATGTTCCCCCGCCTACTGCAGTGCTTGCAACCAATCCCTCTGCTTATAGAAGCCGCGCAGCGTACATAGCATAGCGCGCCAGGAGCAGTGCAAGTGATCGCTCGCTCGACGGGGAGACGGTGAGGCAGCGGCGGCGACGACCAAGAGCGTTCGGGACCAGATATCTGGCCCGCGTCCTTCCCCGCCCAACGAGCCACCCCCATGGGAAGCGTGGCAGGATAGGTCCGTGTGGACGCGGCGGCGGCAGCTGGAGGCGGGCGCGTCGGCGAGTGCCGAACACCCTGGTCATGGTGCACGAACACGCGCACCTTCCGCTTTTGCTTCCGTTCGGCTCGGGACTGTAAACCCGCTGGCTGATTTGACCTGTCGTCTCTCCAAAGCCTGGCGTACAGAGATGAGGTGTCGATTCGTTTCCTGAGACGACACAAGTACTTGACAGTAGCGATACTTCTACCAGCGATGTTCCTCTCCCGGACTGGCATCACCGTATTTGGGAACGATGGTCGGGTCAGTGTCAAGGCCGAACTTATAGCGAACTGCAAGGCCGTCAGTTGTAGTCGCGACAGCAAAGGCAAGAAACCACGCACGCAGCCGATGATCCCCACAATCCCAAGCATACCCAAAGTACTTCTCGTCATGATAAGCCCGTTTGGGCCACCCTCTCTCCAGGTCGTAATCATCTCCAAAATCGTCGCCCTCGTCGGCTCCATCCCCATCTCCCTCGTCCAACCTAGCCCTCTTCCTGGGGGGTTCCTCTGCTGGCTTTCCTCGCTTGTCGCGAATGCTGCTGTCGCCATCGGGCATGCGCAATCTGCGATAGCCGTGTCGGATGCCAGCTCGGTCGAGGGCGTTGCACTCCGTGGCTGCGTACAAAGTGGTGCGCGGCGCGTCCCAGGCCAGGCTCTGGAGGGAGTTGTTGCCCGTTGCGAGCTCGTAGACGAGCTTCCTGGCGCGCGGGTCCCAGACTCGGATGCATTGGGTCTTGTGGGCGCCGCCGGTGAAGATGACTAGTGACTGATGTTTAGCATGCGAATACTAGTGAGGAAGGGGAATCCACACCTGGGATTCCATTGACATGCACGTATAGGGCAGAGAAGCAATGCTCGGAGCGCTCGCCGGCGTCAATGGTCAGCTGCGGTGTAGGCTCGCGTACGTCGAACAGCCTGACGTGGCCGTCGTCCGCGGCGGTGAGGAACGAGTTCGAATCCTCATCGCTGGAGGTGATGTTGTTGATCGTCCCGCCATGCCCCAGGTAGCGCATCGCAATCTTCCCCTCGTCCCGCAGGTCGCGCGCCAGTACTGTTGACTGGTCCTTATCATAGGCAGTCAGCGCTTTCAGCGTCTCCCCCGTAAACCACCAGGAAGGGAGATGCCACTGGTCGATTGTACCACTAAAGTCGATCGAGGATGTCCGAGGGGCGCCAGTCGAAGGCTCGATGTAGGCCGTACCGTCCACATCGCGCCATATATCGTGCAACGTCTCTTCACCCTCCCCGATGCGATTCGAGCCCTCTGGGCCATGCGTGGGCAATTCGTCGATATTCCAGACGTCGACACCGTCTTTACCGCCGCGCAAGATGCGCTCTCCGCCGTCAAGCACCGCGAGTGGGCCAGAGCGCTCGCAGCGAAGGGTGTGGACTGGTAGAAGCAGATTGTTGGGGTCGTAGCTGAAGCTCTTCGCGCGATCCCTGTCCGCTGCCCACAAGAGCTTGCGACTCGCGTCAATCGCGATATGATAAGCGATGTCGTTGAGACCAGTCTTCTTGAGGTATTTGCCCTTTGGCATGCCCTTCTTGTTCGGCGCCGTGGTCTGGTCGTAGTACTCGATGAATGCCTCAGCCTCCTTATACCCAGTATGGCCGGACATCAAGAGGGCATCCGAGTTGAGAGCCGTCATGATGCCAACTGGAGGTGGCATTCGGTCTTTGCTGTTAATGGAGCAGCATCCGTAGTATACGGCCTGCGCCACTGGAGAGGACGAGGGGATCTGAGGAATGACATCGTCCGATCTGAAGCGCGCAAGTGGGCTGGTGTTGTTATGCGGCTTGGGTGTCTTATTGAACTCGGCCGGTCTTGGGAAGTCGTCTGTGGGAGGAGGTGCGCCCGGTGGCTGCTTGAGCATAACATGAGCCTTGTAGATCTTGAAGAATGTGTTGCCTGCGACGGGTCAGCGTACAGTCATCTCGGTAAAGGAGGGTTACTAACCGATTGACATGAAGAGGTTCTCATCATGCGCAGGGTCCTCGACCAAAGGTGCTGTGCCATCGTCTGTGTGGGCGTACGAAGGCAGAAAGTCGAAGAAATCCCATCTGTAATCGTATGCTGTGTCAATCGCCTCGTCGAGCAGCGCGTTGGTTTTCTGCAAGAGGTCTTGAAGGATTCCCGACGTGTCAGGATCCTTAGCCGCGTCGCGAGCGTTCTTGCAGGCGGCGGACATGATCGCCAGCAGTTCCTTGCTGTCTTCTTCGTGTGAGTCGGAGTACCTCTTGTTAACGCGCTCCAGTTTAGCACTGAGCTTCTCATATCGTGTCTCCACATCTCCGAGGGCGTTCAAGTAGCGAGAGGTCATGGTGGTTGGGGACAGGCTGTGATATCGACAATCCAGGCGCGTAATTGCCGTTGGACAAAGCGCGTGTAATCACGTCACCAATATCCGCTCGAAGTCCTCTTGGCCGCTACTAAGCTGTCAGCCTCTTGGGAGCTCAGCATAGTCGAAAGTTGAGCAGCAAAAATTTGGGAGGATGGCTGCGGAAGACATTTTTGGGACAGCCTGCGATGACTGCATGAGGAAGGGTTTGACAAGGCGGAAAGCCAGAGTCGTGACTGTGATGAATCGGTAGCGGCGCGGGGCGCCCGGTCCCCGACTCTCAAACTCGGATAATTCCGAGAATGCACGTGATGAAGTTCAACTTTTCGAGACCTCGCTTTGCGCAATTACCGTACACACTCGGCGTGGCTTCACCCAGTAGATATCATTCTATGTGAAGCTGTGAAATCTTTGCTCCTTCCTATTCCCCTTGTACCAAAATCTCGAGTACTCGAGCTCTGATCACCTTTCGCTGCAGTCGCTGCCTTCCGACCTAATCACAGTAGTGTTCGGTTTGCGGCTGCCATCCCGTTGAGTGAGAGATACTCTTTTCTCCAATACTGATATGTACAGCCGTAAACGGAGGAAGGTAGTGGGAGCCAGCGAGATGAAAG
>JAMQCK010000904.1:0-14197 GCA_024196135.1 Pleurotus ostreatus/Saccharomyces cerevisiae fusant | reverse complement strand
CCAAGTAGAAATGATCGCTAATCATTTGGGCGCCTACTGTGCGCAGTCGACGAGTAATGCGCCTTCACTGCCTCCGACGACGTTCAGGCGAGGCGCAACGACGATGCAGGACCGCCCAGACAAGCCGCTAGTAGTAAAGTGCGCCTTCGACACTTGGCATAAGCGCATATCCTTCAACTCCGCCCGCAATTGCACATATAACGTGCTCAGGCGCAAGGTGCGTGGCTGCGCGCAGTGTCAGGGGAAGTAGGGCTGACGCGCAGCGCAGGTAGAGCAGTGCTTTTCGCTCGTGGCCTCGAGCTACACGATCTCGTACAAGGATGACGATGGGGAGATCACAGACATCACGACAGAGACCGACCTGACGGAGGCGATCCAGTACTTCCAGGCGGGGACGGACGACGCGGCCTTATCGTCTGCGGCATCTATCCTCTCCGGGAGAAGTTTTGGGAACAAGAGGATCACGCTGCGGGTCACCATAAATGTCGACTACGACGGCCCCAGTCTCTCAGACACTTCATCCCTCGCCAGCCTGGATGAGTATGGAGGACGAAACAGCAGCCAGCTCTCTCTCTCCATCGGATCGCTCTCAGGATCGCTCAGGGTACCAGAGGACGACAACATTACTGTCAGCTCGCGAGATACAGGCTCCTCCCGCCCCAGCATCCCACGACGCACCTCCGATTCCCCCTCCGAAGTGCGCACAGCACACGCGCGCAACCCCTTCGACGAGGAAGATGCTGCCACAGAGTACCCCGCTACAACGAGTGCAGACAGTCGCTACGCCAGCGCCCAAGCACGATATCCCGAGAATCCCTCCGCCGTCTTCGAACGTCTGCGCGCGCAAGACACAGAGTCTGAGGATGCGTCAGGCGTGTTCCGCGGATCCACCTGGCTGCGCGATCAGAGCGAGCGCGCCATCCGCGCCAGGCTCGGCGCCCTTCCTGCACCATCCGATACAGACACGTTCTCCCTGGGGGACGGCCAATCTGTTCCGGAGGGCGACCTCGACTTGCAGATGGACGAGAACGGAAAATACTACTACTCTTACCGCTCTGCAACCTCCTCATCCCAGCACGAATCTATGCTCCCCGAGTCCGAGGACGTCGACGGGGACAGACAGACCATCGACATGCGCGTCCGTCCTGCCTCGCGACACCTCAACTGGCTTGCCTCGCAGCAGGTTCCCACCGAACCCCAGCCTGGGCCTTCCACTTGCACTATGACGCGGGTGAATGGGATACCGCAAGATATCCCACCAGAGCTGCTGCAATTCATCCCCCTTTCGCCTCCCGCGCCCGATCGCATCACAGCTTGCTCTGAATGCGGATTGCTGCTCGAGACGATCCGATATGTTTGCTCCGTCTGCGGCGAGCGACCGGCTGCGAATAGCAATGCGCCCTCTCGCGCCTTCCTCGACGCGCATAACGGCTCGCCCTTCGCCGATCCCAGCGAGTTTTCCTACCCGCCCTCGACGCGTCGGCAAAGTGGGCCATCTTCTTCCTCTCGAACGCTCATCGGCACGGCGGACGCGCCGACACCCTGGCGGCCAGCCGCGAGTGCCTCATCGTTGCATGTCCCTGGCGCGCCGGTACCTGGCACATCCCGAAGGCAGGGCTACGAGCTCTGCGCGGACTGCATACATAGCGCGGGCATCAATCATGCTATCCAGGCTGGGCTCGCGCCCGGAAGGGGGACGCCGTATCACGCGGCCAATCCAGCTGAGGCGGCGCGGCTTGCGCTGCAGTGGCGGAGGTCGGCGCCGAGTCAGAAAGGGCAGCTGCGACATGCATACAGGGAGCAGGTATGGACGCATAATGGATGGGAGGATGTGGGTAAGTCGCTGAAATCGTTTCCATGCATACTGTCGCTGAACAGAGACGGAAGAGCAACCGCGGACCTCGACGAAGTGCTCGACGTGCGATGCGACTACGCGCCACAAATGCTACAAGTGCGCGTCTTGCGATAGCTTCAATCTTTGTAGAGCGTGCTATAGGTCGGTTGGCGTCCTTTCAGACATCATGTTAAGCTGACCAGCGGATAGTCAAGTTCACGACCTACATCCCTCGCACGCGTTTATTATCTTGCCCGATCCTCCGAATGAGAACGGGTCGCTCAGCGATGGACGCGAGATGCCAGGGCTCTCGCCTGGAGACGATGAATGTGAGCACAATCATCCACCCCACTATCAGTCTCTGACGACCACTCCAGCACTCGTCCATCCAGGAGTCAAATGCGTTCAGTTAGTACATGATTCTCACTGATCCCGCCCTTTCTGACCTCTCCCTCAGTTGCATGCTCGACATTGTCGGCGCGCGCTTCCACTGCGCCATCTGCGACTCCGTCGACATCTGCGCCAACTGCGAGTCCGCAGGCCTCCCCGGCAACCTCGACGCCGCCGACGGCGGGCACGACTCCTCGCACATCATGATCAAGATACCCTACCCGCTCGACTCGGCGGAACTGCAGACTGCGAGTCGGCGCGCGATCGACCTGTGGCGCGGGCGCGACGCGGCGAGCGTGGGTGTTTCGCTACCAAGGTCGAAGCCGAGCTCGGTGGTGTCGGGGTATGCGCGGACGGTGGTGGGGTCGGCGGCGGCGCCGGTGTACGACCATCATCTGGCGTGCGATGCGTGTGATAGGGTGAGGTGGTCAAGGTTTGTGTATAGCGGTGTTGGGACTTACCATCGTCCTAGCCGATCATCGGTACGCGCTATCAGTGTGGTAGCTGCCCATCGTCGCCGGTCGGCTACAATTTGTGCGAGGAGTGCGAGAAGAAGTCGTACGCGGTGCATAACCCGACACATATCTTCTTTGTCCTGCCTCGTCCGGTACAGCGGCCGTTGGAGTCCTCGATGCCCATCGTCCCACCGAATCTGTAAGCTCGTGTTGCTGTCTGAAGTTTCGCCACTGCTGACCATCGTCTACAGATATAAGTCTGAATCAGGACCGCCTGCCTCCCTAGTCAGCGGCAAGGACCCTCGAGGTAAATTGATCCACTTCCCTTGCCCTTCATCTTCACTCACGTGAGTTAGCCTATCTCCGGCACCTCGTCCACTCATCTGCGGTCTGCGACCGCTGCGTGCGCCCCATCCAGGGCGAGTGGTTCCGCTGTGCGTACTGCGCAAAGGATCTCTGCGACGCCTGCCACGACGTCGACACGCACAATGACGCGCATGTTTTCCTGGTTTTCAAGGCCGCTGTCGATATGCAGGCATTCCGGTGCGTGCACGCATCTGTTTCGATTGCGCAGAAAGGAATGCTGACCGAGTTTTGGCCAGACGTTTCTCCGACCTCGACAATCCTAAACCCATCATTCCCTATCCCGTGTATCGTTAGAGGCAGCAATTCCGCTGCTTGTGTATCGTACTGATAAATTATCGTTCTCGCGCATACGCGTTGTCTTTACACTTTCTACTCCTTGCTCACTAGGACTGCATTGCTGTTTTGCGGCCAACGAAAGCCATGCGACAGCGCCCGTCGGCAATTGCCGTGGACCTTTGTTCTGGACCCACGTGCATCGGCTTGCTTTGTTCTCTCTGCCTCAAGGCTTTTGTTCAAGTCAGAGCAATCTCCGGCGCGGAAGACTCGGCTCCGCTCGCCTGCGCTGATTCAGTGACTCAACAACACATCGGTACCCCTTGTATATAAGAGGAGTGAACTTTGAGTGCTCCTGCAAACCATTTCTTCTTCCCGCTTCCCAGCCATCACTTTACCGAGTCGCTTCCATGTCTCTTGACTTCAAGACCAAACTGTCCGCTGTGCAAAACGCTATTTCCAACCGACCGCCCTTCGTCAGTGGCACGCTCGATGTTTCCGAGGACGACCTCCTACTTTACTTCGGCGACGTCGGCAACGCTCAGTGTGTCCACTTCGTCCAATGTTGATTTTCGTGCTTAACCTCTACCTCAGCTGCATCAACCTCGGCCACGCTTCCCCGGGCGAGCTCGCCACCCTCGCCGCCGCGTGTCAGCCCGCCACCTTTGGCATCAACAAGCAAGACGTTCTCGATGAGACCTACCGCAAGGCAGGCAAGCTCGATAACAACAAGTTCGCTTCGCTTTTGAAGCTCGAGAACTACGGATTGATCGACACGATCCGCGACGAGCTCCTGCAAGAGGGCGCAGTTGACAAGGGTATCAAGTACGAGGTATACAAGGTCAATGTCTATGGTGAGTTGCTTTGATTTGGTAGTACGGTGCACCTTCGTGAGCCTGTGCTAAGTCAAACCGAGCGCTAACCACATCCCAGGCAAGGACTCGTTCTTCAAACCCCACAAGGATACCCCGCGCAGCAAGAGCATGTTCGGCTCGCTCGTCGTCGTTTTCCCCACCCCCCATGAGGGAGGCGCCCTCGTCCTTCGCGAGGGGGATCGCGAGTGGACCTTTGACTATGCCGCGGAACTTGTTCCGACGCCTAAGCCCGCTGGAAATCAAGATTCAAATGACGCGCAAGACCAGGCTCCAGAGCTTGCCGGAGCGCAGGCGGACTCCCACGCTTCCTTTGAAGAGCAGGACCCCGACGTCGCCTACATAGCCGACGAACCTCAGGACCCCAAGATCGCTTATATTGCCTTCTTTGGCGATATCGAGCACGAGGTGCTGCCCGTCACTGCGGGCCACCGCGTCACTTTGACGTACAACCTGTATTCTGACGGTGCTCGCACGCCGTCCTCCAGCACACCCTCCGAGGCAGCGTCGGCGAGCACGGGCGATGCATCGGGGTCGACTGAAGACGAAGATGCAGATGAGGCAGAGGTCAAGAGCAAGAATGAAGCGTCGTCGGCAAGCGCCCCTGAGGCGTCATTGGCGAATGTCGGCGAGGCATCGTTAGACCTCGCACCAACGCTCCCTCAGAGTGTTGTCGACGAGGAGGCGCGATTGCGCACCGCTCTGCAGACCTTGCTGCAGGACCCTGCCCTTCTCCCCAAGGGCGGCTACCTCGCCTTCGGCCTTCGCTTCATGTACCCCCTCGACCGCAAGTCTCCCCTGCAGGACCTCGTCCCCCATATGAAGGGTATCGACGCGCGCATCGTGCGCGTCTGCCGCTCTCTGGGCCTCGAGGGGCAGCTCAAGGTTGTCTACGAGGACGATACGGAGTACGAGGGAAACCCCAGGTACGGGCACTACCGCTATGATCCGGTGAAGGGCGGCGAGCAGGGCGTGAAGCTCGCGATGCACCGGTTCGTCAACTACGACCAGGTATACGAGGGCGATACGTTTGGGGAGTATCTTCTCCACGACGGTGCTGTGCGCGTTCGGAACATGGGGACGGAGGAGCTTCACCGCGAGGACGACGAGGATGAGCACATTCCCTCCACAGAGGCGTTGTGGGTGACCGAGTTGACGAAGATCAACCGTGTGGAAAATCAATATAGTGAGCTCTTTCTTTTCTTTATCGAGACTCATGGCCGCTCATGGCTCGATCTTACAGTCGCATACGGCAATGAGGCAGATCTCACTCACGAGTACGGCTATCTAGCCTACTTCGTCAATGTGAAGCGGGACGCGAACTGGCGAGGTTGAACCTATGATGTTGCGGCAATTATTCAGTTCTTTACTGTCGGTATGAAGGGCACCTCCTTGTGACGCGTGTGTATATAGCCACCAGATATTGCTTTACAAATATACCAGATCTCCTACACTGTCTTCACCTCCACGTTCGCAAGTAGCGCGACTACACAACCGTCCACAGTCCGAGCCTCGCTCCTCGAAGCTACCATATCATCGAGAGCATGCCGGATGGATGGCGTTGGAAGCTTGTCCTCGAAATTCACCTTGAACGTCGTCAGGGAAGGGAAGAGGGGTTTCCTCACAATCGATTCTGCCAGAGTAAGCCCTACCATCGTGTCGGACGGCTCAATGCCACTGGAAGACAGTTCACTGTCGCACGTCATCCTCGCCAGCAACTCCTTGCTCAGGATTGGCTGCCACAACGCCTTCCCTCGCAGACGCAGCTCGCGCAGGCCGTCCATGCACTCTGCGCATGTCCAAAATGAGCCACACACCCAGTAGCCGGACCCCATGAGCGTCAATCTGCGCAGGGAGGGAAGCGAGGCGCCGGGCTGGGAGGCGAACGCAAGGAGTGCGAAGAAGGGACTCTGAGGGACGATCCTGGACATGTGTAGAGCGAGATCCTCGAGAGAGGGCGCAATTATGTGCGCGAGGAAGGATGCGCTATCGACCCCCAGGTCGAGCGAGCGCAGTCGAGGAAGATGGACAGGGCGGATACCAGAGGCAGATGTTGTGCTAACGTGCCCGTAAGCACTGTCGCCTTCCCTGAACTGCACGTCGAGGATGATCGAGGTGAGCGAGGCACCGGACGCCTCAAGCCATCCCACCAACTCGTCCATGTCGATGTGTATGTACGGCATCCTCAATGTGAGGTGCGCCAAGTACGGATATACTGGCAGATCGAGGGCCATCCACCTACCGTTGCAGTAGAATATCGGGTTGAACTCGGATGAGAGTTCCAGGCGCTTCAGCCGAGGAGCGGCGAAAAGGAATCCGAGCATGCCATCACGCGTCATGGCGAATGTTGTGTGGTTCACGAGATCCTGAACGATGGTCAGGCTCGCCTCTTCCAGGGCAGGAAGATCGACGCAGGGTTGGCTCGCAAAGATCTCGCTGGAACCGCACAGCGTAATTGACCCCCAATGCGCCGCGTGAGGTTTGAGCTGATGGAATAGTTCCAGCAAGGTGCCCTCGCTAGGCACGCTGGGCATGTAGTGGATGACCAGCGGGACGGATCCACTGAGCCGCAGAAGGCTAAGGACAGGAAGGATGGAGCCCCCGCCAAGCGAGACGGTGAAGCGCGACCACAACTGGGGCGTCTCGCACGCGGCGACGCGCCACACATAACATACACGCGCTAGCGTCCTCAACACCGAGCGCACATCCCATTGCGGGTCGCCTCCATGTAGCGCGTCAACGTAGACAAAGATGCGCGATAAGATTTCTGAGGGTAGGCGCCATATGGGAGCGATGAGAGAGCGGTGAAGCGCGATTTGGCGGAGTAGGCGCTTGAGAACTGTCGAGAGCGAGCGAAGTTGACCATCGGCGTGCGTTACGGACATCTCGGCTTCAATGCGCTGTACTGCAGCACTGAGCCTGGCTGTAAGGTCGCGTACTTTGTCGACCTCTTTCGGAAAGAGAACGATGCGGCGGCGTTGCATGTTGAAGCATGCGATGGCTCTTGCTTGCTCGAGAAGACGAGACGCCTCCGCAAGAACGTCTCCGCTCGCAGAAGTATATTCAGGCAGCGCAATTTTCGTAGTAGAGCCTGTTGAGCTGCTGTCATCGTGTATCGAGGCCTACAGCAAGAGCTCAGTATCCAGGCAAGTCGCATGGTTTACATAGCTACCTGCGTGAACTCCATGAACGGCCTCAACATGGTGACCGAGTCAGACATGCGTCAAGAGAGGTAGTCAATGCACTGGCTCCCCTTTTTATGCTGCTCGCCGTGCGGCAGCCGTGAGGTGAATTTTTGTACGTCTCAGCGACGCGCCACCTCGCGCATTCCGATGCGCGCAGCCGGGCCCCCCGACGATATGGCGGTCCTCATCACGCTAATAGAATGAGGAGTATTCAAAGTCGATTAAAGGGGTATTTGCGCTGCTCATGAGAGTCCAGAGGGTGAACGAGTAGTCTGCTGTGGACAACTCAAACAAGATGGTGGTGTTGATCAAGTTCAAGGTTGCACGTGCGCCTTCGGCGTTTGCCGAAACACAATGAGGCGAAGTTGCGGGGAAAAGCTTGCCAAATTCTCTGCTTCCTTTGAACTGTCACGGATTCGAACGATGCGTCTGCTTGCACTCCCTATACTCTCGACTATCAGGGGGCCCTGAACTGACTATTATCTACTCTCGAATATCATGCACCCTGAAGGCGGCACCATGAATTGAAATTGACTGTGGGCGCTTCGGCCCCGAGATAATTCCCATGCCGTTATAAAGGTTTGCACAGAGCGCCTCATTACCACACCATCTCTTTCTCCCACCTATCTACCCTTCCTCCTCATCAAAACATGTCCGAGGACCTCCAAGCCAGACTCGCTGCCGTGCAGAAAGCCATCTCCAAGCGGCCTCCATTCGTCAGCGGGACTCTCGACGTTCCCGAAAGCGACCTAAAGCTCTACTTTGGCGAGGTTGATGATGCGCAGTGCGTGCCACATATTTTCTTGCTACCAGTCCTTCAACTGCTCACTGTCACTCCCGTCGTCATCTCAGCTGCCTCAACTTCGCCCGAGCGACGGAAGAGCAGCTCGTCAAACTGTCCGCCGCCTGCGACCCCGCCACGTCCGGCGTCAAGCAGAAAGACGTCCTCGACGGATCCTACCGAAAGGCCGGCAAGCTCGACACCGACAAATTCGCGTCGCTGCTCAAGGTCGCGGAATACGGCCTAAGTGACATGATCCGCGACGAGCTGCTGCAAGAAGGCGCAGACAGGACGAAGCAAATTGTGTGTGAGCTGTACAAGCTAAACGTCTATGGTGCGTCTGGCGTCAGTCCCTTTGCGGCGGGTCAGGAGACTCACGTGTTCTCCGTCCGCTCCCAGGAAAGAACTCGTTCTTCAAGTCCCACAACGACACCCCACGCAGCGAGCGCCTTTTCGGCTCGCTTGTCGTCGTTCTCCCCACGCCCCACGTGGGTGGCGCCCTCGTCCTCCGCAAGGACGGCCGCGAGTGGACCTTTGACTACGCCGCCGAGATCGCCAATGCGACCAAGATTGCCTACGTCGCGTTTCACGGCGACATCGAGCACGAAGTCCTCACTGTCAAGTCCGGCTACCGCGCCACTTTGACGTACAACCTCTACTTTGACGCCGCTAAGGCGCAAAGCATCACTTCTACCGCTCCAGATAGCAAGCCCATCCCTCGCAGCGTTGCTTTTGAAGACGCGCAGCTTAGGAATGCATTGCGAAGCCTACTGCAGGTCCCAGGTCTCCTGCAGAATGGCGGCTATCTAGCCTTTGGCCTGCGCTACAAGTACCCTTGCAACCAGGGCACGGCGCTTCAGCAGTTGCTTCCTCAACTGAAGGGTGCTGACGCCATGGTCCATCGCGCCTGTAAGGCTCTTAATATTGAGGGCGGATTGAAGGTCGCCTACCGGGACGACATCGAGCGCGACGATGTTTTCATCATTCGGGATGGATTCTTCGGGGACTGCTACATTCCTCCGGGGGACAGTTTCAGCTCTATGCTCTTCGCGTGTGATTCCGAGCACATTCGCGCGATGGGATCCAGGCTTATTGAGGATTACACGGATGAGGACCACTTTGACGACGGCGCTGAAGAGGTCTTGTGGGTGACACCGTTTAGCGAGTACACCAGCGTGAAGGAGGTTCAGGGTATGCTGCTCCCTTTTAATTGCGCTGGCCACTGAATCAAATCCCTTACCAGCGGGGTACGAAAGCAAATACTTGTATGAGAAGCATGCCTACCTTGCATACTTTGTTACGGTTCCGAGCTACGACATGCGAAGTGGCGACACTGTCGACTCGGTCTCACCTACGACTGAAAGTCCGGAGGGTGCAGAGAGCTCTCTTTCGCACGGTCCCGAAGGTACTTCCAGATCGCATACTCCCCAGGCTGGAGAGTTAAAACCAGAGTACAACGCTGGTGCGCTGAAGCGCAAACACCAAAGCGTGGCCTCTTCTGAGGCGTCCGACGAGCCCGCCGATCATTCCTTGGACGCCTGCGCGGAAGCACAAGATGAAGGACTCTCGTCGCCACCGCGCAAGCGCCCGCACCGAGACTTGAGTCCGTAGATTCCGAGTACCCTTTGTTCCTATGTCAAGGGCTTAGAATCTAGGCGAGCTCGATTTGTTACACATTCTTACCTTGAACGTCCTCGATATGGTAGCAAAGGCAATCGAGTACCCCAATATTAGCCAACATGCGAGCTCTCCCTCTTATGCTGCTCGCCGCGCGGCAGCCGTAAGGTGAAAATTTGTACGTCTCAGCGGTGCGCCACCTCGCGCATCCCGATGCGCGCAGCCGAGGCCTTAGATATAGCGGTACTCATAGCACCGTTGATAATGAATGGGAAGAAATAGATCGAATTTGAGCGCTGTTCAGACAGCGCCAAAAAGGGGACAAGTAACCCATGGACGCCGTAGATGGTCGTCTTGGTCAAGTTCAGAAACTCACGTGCACCTTCGGCCTATGCCGAATCTCGAGAGTTGGCTGCCGGGAATGGTTCTCTAAATCCACTGTTCCCTTCAAACCGTCAGGAAGTCGACCACAATGATTTTACTGCGTCCATTTTACTCTCCGGATCTCGGGACCTCTCTGACTGACCTTCGTTCACTCTTTGCTACGTTACATAAAGGCGGCGCCGCAAATTGCCTGACTGTGGGCGCCTCGGTTCCGGACTGATTCACCTGTTATAAGGGCTTGTACACGGCGCCTCATTCCCACTCCCGCTCTTCCTCATACCCATCTGCTCTCCCTCGTCATCGAAACATGTCCGAGGACCTTCAAGCCAGACTCGCTGCCGTGCAGAAAGCCATCACCAAGCGGCCTCCGTTCGTCAGCGGGACCCTTGACGTTCCCGATAGCGACCTGAAGCTCTACTTCGGCGAGGTCGACGATGCGTAGTGCGTACCACATTTCTTCTCTGCTCCTCTTCCACTGACATTCCTCGACCTACTCACTATCACTCCCTCACCTGCTCATCACGCTTTCAGCTGCCTCAACTTCGCTCGAGCGACAGAGGAACAGCTCGCCAAGCTGACCGCCGCCTGCGACCCCGCCACATTTGGCGTCAAGCAGAAGGACGTTCTCGACGAGTCCTACCGCAAGGCCGGCAAGCTCGATACCGACAAATTTGCGTCGCTCCTGAAGGTCGCAGAGTACGGCCTGATTGACACGGTCCGCGACGAACTGCTGCAGGAAGGTGCGGACAGCACGAAGCAGATCGCGTGCGAGCTATACAAGCTCAACGTTTATGGTGCGTCTGGCGTCAGTCCCTTCATGGGGCGCTGGGTGACTTACGTATACCCCCTCCAGGCAAGGACTCGTTCTTCAAGTCCCACAAGGACACCCCGCGTAGCGAGCGCATGTTTGGCTCGCTTGTCGTCGTTCTCCCCACTCCCCACGAGGGCGGCGCCCTCGTCCTTCGCGAGGACGGCCGCGAGTGGACCTTTGACTACGCCGCGGAGATCGCCAATGCGACCAAGATTGCCTACGTCGCGTTCTTTGGCGACATCGAGCACGAAGTCCTCACCGTCAAGACCGGCTACCGCGTCACTTTGACGTACAACCTCTACTTCGACGCCGCGCCGAAGCCTGCGCGCTCTGAGAGCAAGCCCATTCCCCGCAGCGTCGTCGATGCTGACGCGCCGTTTCGGGAGGCATTGCAGAAGCTTCTGCAGGATCCTGCCCTCCTCCCGAAGGGCGGCTACTTGGCCTTTGGCCTCCGCTTCATGTACCCCTGCACCCAGGGTATGAAACTTCAAAGATTGCACCATCATTTGAAGGGCGCCGACGCCATGGTCGCGCGTGTGTGCAAGGAGCTTGGGCTCCGGGGCAAGTTGATGGTCACTTATCCTGGCGACGATGAATTTGGGTCCAAGGACGTTCACATAATAATGGACACGCCATTTGGGGATTGCTACCTTACGGAGGATGACTCGTTTCAAGATCTACTCCTCGGGAACGGTGGCAAGCGAATTTGTGCGATGGGGTCCGACGCCGGGGAGGATTTTATTGGTGGCTGTACGGAGGCCCTTTGGGTGGTACCGCTCAGCCAATTCAATGAGGTGAAGGAGGCTCATGGTGCGCGCACTTTCTCGTAGTTGCATTCTCAACTGAACCGAATCGTTGACTAGCGGCGTACGGCAACAGCCCCAGCGTGGATTACGAGTATGCATACCTTGCGTACTTTGTGAAGATCAAGCCTGGCGCCGCGCGAGGTGCCGGTGCAGACCTGCCCAAGTCAGAGGCTGGTGAAAGTCGGTCCTCGCGTACTTCCGCAGACGTTGAGGAGTCTGAGTCTGGCACACCTGAGCACCTCAGCCAAGGCGCGGCGAATTCACACGCGTCCACCGACTACGCTGACCCACCCTTAGAAGCCGACGAGAATGAACACGATGATGGGACCTCTTCCCCGCCACGCAAGCGCCAGCGCAGCGAAGGAAGTGTTTAGGTTCCAGTTTACCTTTGTTTCCCATGTGTTCCTCGCTTCGTCTTGTTCGCTATGCCTACAAAGGTGACTCCTATTTCCTTGTAAACGTCGAAATACAACGTACTCTGTGAAAGGTCGAACTGTGAAGCTAAGCCCCAGTTTTGACGCCGTAAGGCACCGCATGCGCGGAACGGAGCAGTGAGGGAGCCGGCGAGACAAATACAATGGCTGAGCGTGTTTGATGTTGTTGTGACTCGCGTATTCTGGTTCCTGTCTCCTGCCATCACCGTCGTCGGCCGCTCTTCCAATCGCTTGATGCGAGAGAAGGCTAGATAAGAGCCGCTGGTCCATCGCTCTACTTCCCCACCGTCATGCACTCCGCCGTCACCGTCCAGCTCAATGGGGGCGAGTACCCCAACGCCCAGTGGGACCGCTCGACCCCGTTCGCTATCGACACGCACAGACCCGTCGACGACAAGTACGCTTCAAAGGACAGCTCCCTCTCGTCCTTCTCCTTCCCCTCCCTCAGCGACCTGTCCCTGGCGAAGTTGCTAGGCAGGCGGGATGCGCCGCAGTCCGCCAACGGCACCAGCGCCGATCAGTCCACAGTGACCTTCGTGCTGCTCTGCGGCCTGTGGTACATGTCCTCCGCGCTGTCGTCCAATACCGGCAAGGCCATCCTCACCCAGTTCCGGTATCCGGTGACGCTCACCTTCGTCCAATTCGGCTTCGTTGCGGCGTACTGCTTGCTGTTCATGTCGCCGGCGGTGCGGTTTGCAAGGTTACGGACGCCGACGCGGGCGATCATCCGGAGTACGCTCCCCATGGGGGCGTTTCAGGTCGGGGGGCATATGTTCTCGAGTATTGCCATCTCGCGGATACCGGTCAGCACGGTGCATACGATCAAGGTGCGCCTCCAGTCGTTATCGCACCCGAGCGTCGGGCTGACAAGGCGCAGGCACTATCGCCGCTATTCACCGTCGCTGCATATGCGCTGCTCTTCGGCGTCAGCTATTCTGCGAAGACGTATCTATCCCTCCTCCCCCTTACCCTTGGCGTCATGCTAGCCTGCTCGTTCGACGTCTCAGCGTCGAACTACGTTGGCTTGTTGTGCGCCTTTGGGTCCGCTATCGTCTTCGTTAGCTCGAACATATTTTTCAAGAAGATCATGCCTTCGACGCCGAGCGGCCACGGCCAGTCGTCCACGCAGAAGCTCGACAAGCTCAACCTACTCCTCTACTCCTCCGGCATGGCCTTCCTGCTCATGATACCCATATGGCTTTACTACGACCTCGCGCCCCTTCTCTCTGCGCACGAAAATCCCGCACACGTATCGCACCCGAAGGAAGGTCACACAACGCCGCACTCCGTGATGTACTATTTCTTCATGAACGGCACGGTCCACTTCGCGCAAAACATCATCGCCTTCGTCATCCTCGCCTCGACATCGCCCGTCACCTACTCCATCGCGTCGCTCATCAAGCGCGTCGCCGTCATTTGCATAGCGATCGTCTGGTTCAACCAGAGCGTCCACCCGGTCCAGGCACTGGGCATCATGCTCACGTTCGGCGGGTTGTACATGTACAACCAGGCCAAGTCGGACGTGGAGCGGGGCGAGAAGAAGATGCAGCGCGTCGAGGCCGCGCGCGAGCTCATGCTCCCCATGACGAAGGGCGAGAGCAAGATGATGAACGGATCCCCTATACCGTCGCGCTCGGTCACGCCGAACATCCTGCAGGCCGCCACCGCGACAGGCTTGGGCCAGAGAGAAAACAGCATGCACGGGCGTACACGGATAACACTGCCGCCGCGCCACGGGCCCTCATACTCGCCCCCTACTCTACACGGGAAGGAGCACCCACCACCACCCCAACTCGCGCCGCTGAAGATCGCCCCGCCGACCTTCACGCAGCGCCACTCGCCTGTGAGGGAGACGCGGTCGCCCTCGGACTCGTACCCATCGCCCCCGTTGTCTCAGGACTCGCCACCTACGCTCAGTGTGCCCTTAGTACCGGCCTAGTGCAACTTTTGTACCGTGCGCAGGGAGCGCGCGCAACTCTTGTACTACCC
>JAMQCK010000903.1:0-14199 GCA_024196135.1 Pleurotus ostreatus/Saccharomyces cerevisiae fusant | reverse complement strand
TGCCGCCACACCTGATAGTTGTACTCGATGCTTCCTGGCTCGTCCGCTTCCGCTTGCTGCATGAACATCAGCAATACGATCGAAACCGCAAAAGCAAGTCACGTACCCGCATCTGCGGCTCCTTGAAGTACTCGCAGCAGAAGTCGTAGTACACGCTCTTCAGCGGCAACGTCTCCCGCACATTCTTCCCCGTACCCAAGCCCAGGATGATCCCACTCTCCATTGAGAACGTGCTGCTGCTCGGACTCGGCATCATGTCCGGCTGCGCGTAAAGCTGCTGGTAGTGGTGCGCCTGATGCGGCGTCCTTCGCCTCGCCCGCAGGCGCTCCATGTCCTCCGCGATGAGCGCCTGCATCACATCCGACGGGTAGAAGTCGTTCGGCTCGTTCGAGAAGTTGTCGGACGTATCCACTGGAGGTGGTGGGTAAGGCGAAGAGTAGCTCGCGATATTGAGGTTGGGGGATGGAGGGCGGGTAAGGTCGGAGTCGGGTTTGGGTGGCTGAGGGGCGAGGGCGGCGGGTGCGAGGCGCAGGTCCTCGGTGGAGGGGAAGGAGATGCCATTGGCGAGGGACTTCAGCGCGTTGGCGAAGGAGCCGGTGCGCTTGAGGGTGCTGGAGAAGGTACTCGTCACGGTGTCGGCGCGAGATAATGATGGTCGAGCGATACTGGGGGACCCGGGAGCGATCGTGGGCGACATTTGCACTGAAGAAAGCCGCGAACGATGACCATGGTGCCTATCTGGGCTGAAGCTCCGCGTCGGCGCAGATCCCAGAGTAGCTGAGTCGACGCGGCTGAATGGCGACTCGAGGAGCAGGGCCATGATATAGTCCACAATCGTCTGCGCGTGCGTCGAGACCTCGCTATATGGGTCGACCGAGAAGTCGAGCAAGCAGACGAAGATGGTGAAGAACGAGGACAGCAGTACGCGCTGGCCCTCCCTCGTGTCGTCATCCTGGCATTCATCGAGCCATTCTGCAACGGCTTGACTCGCCAGATCGTCCTCGTCGACGCTACCACCCAGCCGCCACTTGCGATCCTCTTCCCAATAGAGCCACGCGCAGATGATGAAGTACCCGCGCCACTCCTTCACAAGGCAGCTCAGCATGACCAGGAGCTCCTTCCTGCACATGGGGCTCGCGTCCTCGCGTATCGCCAGAGTGGCACCCGTCGCGACCGCGATTTCCATGCGGAACTGCACCGTCTCGTCCAGCTGGCTCATCATCCCCGTACCGCCACCACCGCGCTTCTGCGGGTTGGCCGACCCACTCGCGCCAAAGAACGTGCCCAGCGCGTAGAGCGCCGCACACCGCACCTCGACGGAGTCGTCGGACAGTAGCCCAACTAGCCGATCCTGCGCCCCATGGTCCACCCCATAGATCTTCATCTCATCGTTCGCGTTCCACATCTGCGCGATGCACAACGCGGACCACTGCCTGAGCAGGAAATCTCCGTCGTTCAGCGCATCGAAGCAGTTGTCGAACACGCGCTCGTGACGGCACGCGTTCTGCCCGTGCACGAAGTCGCGCGACAGCGCGGAGAGGATGAAGGAGCACATCGCCTTGTGCTCGGAGCTGTTCGGCAGCGCGTGCTCGTCGCGCAGGCTAAGGATGTTTGAGAAGTACTTGTACCCGTGCGACGCGTAGAGGTCGTTCTGCACGGAGGGGTCGACCGCCATGATGCGCGCCCAGATGAAGATGAGGACGGGGCGGAGGTCCTGACCCGCGGCCTGCAGGAGCTTGGAGATGTAGGGGAAGATGCCGATGGTGAGGACGAGGTTGACGGCCCACGGCCCGAGATCGACGAATTGCGAGAGCAGGATGAGCGCGCGGAGCCGATGCGGCTGCGACAGCAGGACCTGCAGCACGATTGGCAGTTGGTCAGGCGGCTTCCTGGGTACCAGATGGTGCTGGCCGTTGAGCAGCTGCTGCATCTCCGCCTTCTGATCGAGCGCTTCTTCTGAGGCACCCCGCTCTCCCGACGAGGGAAGCGACATGGGCCCCCTCCTCGTCAGGGCGGACCCGCCACGCGATATCCACACTTCGAAGGCGGTAAGCTGGTCGGAGAAGAAGCGGCTGGGCATGTAGACGTAGGGCTTCTTCCCCTCCGGCGGCACCGGTATCGGTGGTGCGTTCTTGTCCTGCTGGCGATACATCTGGCCAATACGTCCCGGGACGGCCACGGTCGTGCCACTCTGCGGCGGGCTGGGCGCTGCCGCCTTCGGATCTTCCGGCGTGATGTACAGGAGGCTGGGGAGTTGGCGTAGACATGTATCGACGGCCAGGTCCCAAGTCGCCCACAGTGGATGTGTGTTCGTCGGTGGTAGAGCGGGCGACGTGTGTGGCGTGCACGAGTAATTCTTCATGATACGCTCCGCGAGGAGGAAGTTACGGAAGAGACATGCGATAAGCAAGTCGCAGCGGTATAGGCGAGTGAAGGTATCGTGGTCAAAAGTCGTCCATGCGATGGTATCCGTGATGGCGGTGAATATCCAGTTCAGCTCACCCAGCGGCGTCTTGCGATCCTTCAAGTCGCCTGGCAACTGCAAGACCATGTCGATCTTGATGTTGTTCGGCAGTTGGTGGTTCATGAGGAAGAACCGCAGCGCGATGTCTATCGGCGACGTCAAGCAGGACGTGAACAGGTCCGCCGGCAACTCTGGACACGACGGCAACTGTTCATGCGCAAGGCACGCCGCTAGCTGCAACGAGGATGCGTAGGGCGGCTTAATCCCGTACACGCCCGGCTGCAGCTGCATCTCCTGGTCTCGGCGCTGAGCGAAGATGTTGAAGTTGGTGAGAAGGTGGCCAGCAGCGGAGCAATCCCAGATGTAGACGCCCGGCGCTCCTAGCCAGTTCTGCACCTCCTGCAGCGATACCGGAATGTACTGCGTGTAGTCACGGTTGAAGCACCACAGCTCGCCGCTCGCAGTTGGCTTCGGCACACCATGTCCATTGTAGTGGAATAGCACCGCGTCATCCTGAGCTTGTCGCCGCAGAGACTGACAGAATCTCCGCAAGTCCTCGTACGACGGATCCAGGATGGGTTTGTATGGGATCTTCAAGCTCAAGCACTCGAACTGGTGCTTCAGGTTGTTGCCGATCGCTTCAAGAGCTTTGTGCGAGGGCATGGAATGCGGATCGACCCAACACTCGAGGTGCGCGCAAGGATTCGTCTTAACCACGTCTGGGGGGTCGACATCTATGTTGAGGCAAAGCACGAGTGCGGCGTAGGACGTCTTGAGCTTGCCGGGTGCTGGCCGCCACGCCGTGGGCTTGGCTGACCATGATGGGGCGGGGGTAGGGTTGCCGCAGGTCAGATGGCGCTTGGTGTTCCAGTAAGGGATGGGGGGAGCGGTGTCCAGAACGGCGTCGGTGGTAGAGGTGTGCATCGCGCTCTCTGGGCTCGCCTCCTCATTCGGGGGTACGCGTGCGCGGTATTCATGGGGTGGGGGAGGGCCCTGGTCCGGGCCTACTTGGAATTTGGCGCCTGTCTTTACATACTGGGGATCTGTTCATCCTCAATATGCGATTCGAGCAAAAGAATATATCACGCACCGCGCTCATACCCGCGCGCATTCTGCTTCGAGGGAGCAGCGGAGACAGCGTTAGGCGAAAACATAGGTCGTAATCAAGCAGTCCGAGCTTCAATCTAGGTGTAGAAGCACCCCTGACCTACAGCCTGAAGCTGCTGAGCAGCGAGGGGGACTGGACGAGTTCAACCTGAGTCGAACAGTGGAGAACAGCAGGAGAGCAGCGTTAGCGCCGGGCCGCATCATGTCACGCCCTGGTTCGCGGTCACACGGAGTTTTTGCCCGTTTTAGCAGTTTTCCTTCTCTGCTCCAACTGTCATCGACAACTTATACAACACCACTTTTCCAGTGCTTGCAAAACATAGAAGAACTCTGGTACAGCTTGCATGATTTCAACTCGCGTCGCATCGTTTGCTCGTTCACATACTGTCAGCTTCCTTCAAGCTCCCTCCAAGCTCCCTCTTTATTATGACAGGATGTACAACGGCGTTACCAGCGGGTCGCGTACAGCAGAGGTACTCCCTCTAGTGTGATTGACCAGCTTCCTCGAGTGCACCGTGTAGACGTGCTTCACGATGTATGGGCGCTCTTTCATGGTATTTTCCCCTTCTCGACCACAATTGCGATCGCCTTGCCTGCGATTATCGTTAATTGGCCCCTCGTCAGGCTGACCCACGGATCCACCTCGAGGTCCTCAGGTAATACCTATTCTACTGTACAAGTCGTCGAGGCATACTTATTCCTTTCAAGTCCGCACTGCGGCCGGTCGAAATGCTCAATCGACCGACAGTCCAAACGAGATGCTCTGTGCGATCGTCCTCTTGCGTGGCGATACGACCCCGCCTTTGACTTCTCTCGTGATCCTGTCATGCACGGCTTCGGCAAGGACCCTCTGAAGTGAAGGCATACAGCAAGACCGCAGTCATCCTCGGTCACGTCTGCTCGCGATGGGTGGAAGCTATTCGTGGCTGCCCTGCTCACTGGTTCATTGACGTTCATTGTCGGCGTCGCCTAATTGAGGAGTGAAACCACGACTGCCCTCGAATGGAGCATACCTGATTTTGAAGGGAGCCTCGCTCGCAGCCCGCTTCCGCGGACTTTGCAGATTGTCCGTTATGTCTGCGCCACGCCAGGGAACTCCTGTTCGGGCTGGGAGATCTGCGATCACATATTCTTGATGGTATACTCTATAGCATACGACTGACGCCGCTGAAGCGGGACGACTCTGCTCAGTACATGGTGGTGCCAGTTGTCACTCGTCAATTTCTGACGTAGGTGACATGCTCACTACATGCGATGAAGGTCACGATGAGGCAAGGTAGAGATGTACGATCGAGGCTAGCCTCATAGTCCCGGTGGCAAGGTTGCTAACTCAGACTGCGGAAAGTTGAACATAGGTCACATGCCGAGCGCGTGGCATAAAGAAGCCAACGCGTCGGCCAAGCCTTGACCTTTGTCTTCACACAATTTCCTTTCTCGTACGAAATTACCATGTAGGCCATGAAAGGCTTCTCACCCGAGGAGACCGCATAAAACGACGCGCATCTTCGGCGCAGGGCCACCCCATTGGCACTTCCCTCTCCTCCCGCCCACAGGCTGTCGTTGACTTGCGCCTTCAAACCCGACTTAAGGTGTGTTGCTGACTCGGGAGAGCTTTTCACGCATCCCTCCTGACCGAAATGCGCAGAAATGGGTGATTACAAGAAAGCTGGTCGTGCGCAAGGCGCGCGCCGCCAAATCGACAAGACTGAGTACTTTCAGGCGCTCGACGCGATCGCCCTGATAGGTCATCACGACACCTCCCACAATCTAGCTGTACGCCGGAATGTCGCCGTCAACAAGTCGGACAACGCGCCTTCGGGCTCCTTGCGTACGTTCGTCGTGCTCTCGCAAACCCACATGTACCGACCAACTTCGCAGTGGCCGCAGATACATGTGTGGAGACCTGCAACTCGCAGTCTCTCATGGATCGCCTGCCGAATGAATTGCTTTGCGCTATCTTCCTCATGTGCGGCGATCTAAGCCCTACATCCGCATTTCCTCGCTGTGCTGAAATGCATACTTTCTACGCTGTGAAGGAGTGCAGGATGGCATACAGTAGATCCGCCGCCATTCTAGGACGCGTCTGTTCGCGCTGGTATGCCGTGACACGTGGGTTTCCTATGCTATGGACTCTGGTTGACGTCGCGTACCCTTCGACGAAGGCTAAGAGCATCTTGAGCCTCTGTCTCAGATACTCTGCCGGCCTGCCTCTCACGCTGTGGATCAGTCAATATACGCAAGTTCAGCACCAAGAGATCGACCCGGAATTCATGGCTAACGTCGCCAAACATGCCCACCGATGGAAGGAAATTTCGATCGAATTATTGGTCGTTAGACGTCGAATCCTGCAGCCGCTCGCTGCCCTTCCTTCTGGCGCCTTCAGTTCTCTCAGAAGAGCGCGCATCGCCTTCGTTATGATGCGCCAGCAGCCGGAGTACACTACGATGTACGACGACGTGTGGAAGACGTTTTTGACGTCGCCGAATCTGAGCTGTATGGACCTGGCGCGGACGCAATGCTTTCGAGGAGGGCTCCCTCTCGCACCCTTGCGGCAGCTGACCAGTCTTGGGCTGCACGACGTCGAGCCGGAGATGATCGCTCCACTTCTCAAGAACTGTACCAAACTCGAGCTTCTTTGCATCGAAATCAAAAAGACCAACAGATCCCTGCCTATGGTATCACCCATCTATTTGCCTCACCTGCGCATCCTTTTCCTGAGTGGGTCAACCGACTGGAATCCTCTTTTCGCATCACTGACGGCGCCTGCCATTGATCGAATCGATATGGCGAACTTGGAGATCCCATATCATCATGTCACAAGCATGCTCGCGCGGTCGTCTGCGCGCATGAGAATGCTCACCATTCATTGCCCTATACTAGGCCGAGAGGGTGAATTTCTGGCTTTTATTCGTAGTCCAACCTTGCAGAGCCTAGAAATTTTGCGCTGCAAATTTCCCCCCTGCTGCGAGACTTCAGGTGTAACCGGTGAGGCCGTGTTTGACCGTCAGCCATATCTGCAGTGGCACGGTCTTCAGACCTATGTCTCACCACATGTACTGCTTACGGACAATGCCGCTGAAGCTGAGCGGCGCTACACACGCCTGAGTAGAAATACTACCCTGTGAACTCGCATACGTATACATACAATAGGATGTTTGCGACTGAGTTTCGACCTGAGTTAAAGACCGTCTGACTTATTGTACTCACCATGTGCCCTCTGCGAGATCTTACAAAGAACGTATGAAAGACAGTCCACGTCTGCTCTGCCAGAGCGAATTTCCAATCACCGAAAGTTGGGAATCTGGGACATAGCGAGGAACGAGCGATTTCCCAGAATAGGTCTACGTACGAATAGAGCGCGATCCGCACGTGTTCGAGGCTCTCCTTTCCTCGACCACGTCGGTAGCGCGCCGCGAGTCTCTGTCGCCGCGGCTTCTGTTTTCGTTTTCCCCACCCTCCACATCCCTCGTCTTTTCGACACATGCATGTATGACCCTAGCGTATCTACATACATATCCACTTCGTTTTCCTTTTTGGACTCAAACCCGAAGCGGACACCCGCGGCAGGGTACCACAGCTCACTCAGGTTCCCCGCAGGTTAGCCCGCGTTCGAGTTTGGAGTCGGGGCCGCCTTCGGGCGGCTTTCACCCAACGCGCAGCGTTTCTTCAAGTGGCGAACAGCGACGAGTACGTAGATTCAACCTTGGTCACATGAAAGTCATGTGCCATCAAGGAAGCGGCGACCTGGTCTCGACCTTTTCCTTTCTTGTCCACAATTGCCATGTAGGCGATGAATGGACTTCCCACCCGGGCATCGTATAAGTCAGTGCACCTTCACTTCGAGATGATCTCCTCCTCACATCCTTCTTTCTCCTGATCGCTGCGTGCTGGTTCGCGCTCGTGTATACCACTTTATAAGCCTTCGTCGACTCCCTTCCGAGCAGCTCGTGCAGCAATGGATAAGGGGAAGGGTGCTGTCTATGCGATAGATACACGCGGTACCGGACTCAGGGAAAGCAGAGTTGTGTACACAGGTGAGCCTCCTACTCGGCCCGTCAGCAGACTTGCTGAACTTAAATAGGTCGTACCCCACCCCATGGCCATGCTCCTCCGGGCGCGGGAGACGTCTGGGCGCATATTTGTGAGCAGATAACTGCTGTTGCCGCTCTAGCAATGCTGACCCCTCCCAAGCGCCCGACATGAGCGCCCCAAAAGATCACGACACTCTCCCCACTCGCGCTGAGCGTTTCGCCATCGACAAGCCGGGAAGGGCACGCATACGCACCTTGCGTACGTTCATCCCGAACACAGCAATGTTAATACATGTAATGACCTCTTCGGCAGTGTCTGCAATGTCCCGAAAGACGTCATGTCAGTCTGCGATTGACCGCCTTCCGAACGAAATATTATGCGCAATATTCTTCATTTGTGGAGACCAGAGCTCCGCGTCCGCGTACCCGCGCGATATAGGAATGCATACATACGGCAAGGAGGCGTACGCAATCCAGAGGTACAGCAGGTCCGCCGCTCTTCTCGGGCGCGTTTGCGTGCGCTGGTACGCTGTAACACGCGGTTTTCCTTCGTTGTGGACTGTCGTAGACATCGCCTATCCGACAAAGGAAGCCACGAGCATCCTGAAGCTTTGTCTCAAGTACTCCGCCGGCCTTCCTCTCTCCTTGTGGGTTACGAGCTCCTTGAATCCGGCCGCCCGGAAGAGAGGAGTCGACCCGCGCTTCATGTCCCTTGTTGCGGCAAATGCTCATCGGTGGAGGGAGATATCTATCGAGTTACGAGACGAGCTCCAGGTCTTGGAGCCTCTCGTATCCCTTCCCCATGACGCTTTCAGCTCCCTGGAACAGGGCCGCATCGAAATTCACACAGTGGAGGCGCGAGAGGACACCATGGATACTCGGCTGTGGAACATGTTCTTCGCCTCACCGAAACTGCGCTGTGTAGATCTCACCCGAACCAGCTTCATCCGATCGGGACTTGCCTCCGCTCCTCTACGACAGCTCACCAGTCTTGGCATGCACTCTGCTATGCCGGACATGGTCCCCGCTGTTCTCAGCACATGCACCAGCCTCGAGCTCCTTTGCATCCAGATCGAGCCAATGGCTTTCGGCATTGCGGGCCTTCCGACATTACCTATTCCCTTTTCAAGCCATTTGCCACGCCTGCGAGTGCTCATGCTATGCGGGCCCTATGACTGGGCGCCCCTTTGCAACTCGCTAACAGCACCTGCTCTTGATCGCCTTGACGTAGCGCGTATCAACATAGGGCCATATATCGAGCACATGCTTGTTCGGTCGTCCGCGCGTCTCCGGATGCTCACAATATATCGCCCCGGATTAGGCCAGGGAGACATTATGCTCTCTCTCGTCCGTAGCTCCCCTTTGCAAAGCCTCCGGATTTTGCGCTATACTTTATCATACCCAAGATCGGCTGATATTGGATGGGAAGACACATTTGATCTGCGGCCATTCATCCCGCAACGAGTTTACCAGGCCACGGACGCTGCTGGGGCTGAACAGTTGTATATAAAATTATGTGAAGGTACATTATCGTATAGAGCTAGCACGTCGTAGTCTCAGCATTCTTGATAAGTATATATATGTCGTTACTATCACGGAAGCTTCATGCAATACGTATAACCGATGCAGGATTCCCACTGAGGAGTCCTCGAACATCTGACAACCATTGTGCGTTTGTGAGCGTGAAGTCAACCTCAACCGCACCGCGTGACACAGCAGCCAAGAGCTCCTTGCATGGATGCGCGGAGAAAATCCTCAGGAAAGATGGAAAAATAGTAGCGTTGGCGTTCGAATTAGCAAACACCTCAGAAAAATCCCGGCGGGTAATATCCGGGACCACAGGGCCAGCTGTCAGGGTACCAAACTTGCAGCAAGACGATGCCAGTCCCTCAACAGTATTTTCGGTCACCTCCGTGAGAACTTCGAGGACGCGCAGCTGCCCGAGAGGAAATACGTGCAGGCGTTCGGGCTTGGTCTTGCCTTCGAGTTGAACATGGCGTAGACTTGGCAAGGCAGATCTAATCAACTGCCGCTCTTGCGCATACAAATTGCCCGACGTCTCTTCGCCCACATCGTCGCGAAACTTGACGGACGCGCTGCGCAAGTTTCGCAAGTGCGGAACTAGGCGAAGCAGGACCTGAATGAACGCATCCTTCCTTTCGAGTCCGCCGCCCCTGACGGTGGACTCGTGGACGTCCAAGAACAATTCCATAAAGGCGAACTGCGAAGCCTCGCAGACCTCGAAAACATCATCGAGCCTTTGGGCGAATGGTTCAGCTCGAGGATCGCCCAGCTGGGACCGCTTTCCTACACGGATCAGAAGCCTGTGGTCGACGAAGGGACCATGATTGACTTTCTGCACCTCGAACGAGAGGTATGTCAGGTCGTCTTCGTGGCCATGCTGGTTCGCAGCCTGAGCGGAACCGCTAGCCTCGCAGTCGTGGACAGGAGACGCGGGCTCGGTGGGGGGAGGAGGCTGCGAGGCTACTTCCTCTTGCGAAGAAGAGTCGTCCTCAGATATCGAGTTCAGCCGCTGCTGACCGATAGGTGTACCCGTCGGGTCGGTCGTGACGTTCGAGGGCCGATGGTCACCGCCGTCCGCATAAGTCCAGGAGCGACCAGTGCTCGGACCCGGGTCCTCGAGATATCCGCGAAACCTAGCTGCCTGAGTAGCAGGAGACTGCAGCGGCTGCGTAACCCGCGAATGGCGAATGATGGAAAAGGTCGAAAGCGGGGAACTCGCCGTCAAAGTCAGCACGGAGCTCCCAGTAGATCCCGAAGGGGAAGAGTGCCATTCGATATCGCTTTCTGAGAAGATGGCGGACGCGTCATCAGTGTCGGTCTGAGCGGTAGGAGGGGTATGAGAAGCGGTATTGGAGCTCGAGGCAGAGTCGGTGGGAGGATACGGCACGACGGTAGCCACAGGACTCGTCGGAGTTCCATCACCGGCATCGCCGGTCGCCTCTTGCGAGCGCTCCCCAGTAACATTGTGGCCCTGCAAGTTACCAGGGTCATCGTTGTCGCCAGATTGTGCTTCGTCCAAGTGGTCAGGCGACATGGCTCGGTGGTTGGTCATAGCCCGCGCAACGGCCGCTACATTTTGGGAGTTCACGCGAGCCATGAAGAAGCGAGGTGAAGGGGTGCGACTGCGACCGAGAAGGCGCGCGATGGTGCCGCGACGCCGGTCTTCAGTCACGGTTATTGCCAAGTCCTGGGGTTCCATCGAGCCAGCTAATGGAAAAACTGTGTCGGACGTATCGGAGTAATATACTGAAGGCAGCGTGGTCAGTATCAGTATGAAAGAGGGAGAGTGCATACTCACTCAAATTATGTGGCACGCAAAAGAGCGAGAAGGAAGCTTGTAAGAAGGCAAGCGGATGGTCACCCGAGACGTCGGCGAGGTCGTAAGCGTCAAGAATCCGTGAAAGGCACCAGGCCGTAGAGTGAAATGCGTGTCGAGGCGTGTCTGAAAGTGCCGGCTCAGAGATGGAATGTCCGGGCCTTATAAGCGCGAACATGCTCGTACGAAGCTTTCTGATGGACAGTCAGCCGTAGACAATACGCTTAGGCGTTATTGTGCGCAGCCTTCGGAAGGACACGGCAAGTCCACTTTCTTGTGTTTCCGAGGCGCATTCGGAGGTGAAAACAAAACGGCGCGGGGCCACATTCGCTGTTACCGATGAAGTCCTCTCAGCAAACTTCGCCATTCAGTGGCCCTAAGGCCCTCAGCATTACGACAAGGATAGCTCGCCGCCCGGCGTGTGTTATTGTCAGTGGGTGCACACGAAGGGAGGAGAAAAGACGGAATCGCCCCGCGTCATGCCGTGCCTTCCGGTCACACTGTCATTCGTCACAACAATATTCTGCCCTTTTTGGGCTGTTCCTGTCCGAGCCCGCGCCCATCATGCTCGCGGACAATGTTGGACCTCACATACGCCCTGATACTCCGAGTCCCAGATCTTCCCGAGCACGTGAAGGAGGAGAACTACTACCGCAATGTGAAGCAGCTCGCGCACCTGAAGATGCTGGACCCGTCAAGGACGAGAAGATCGCCGAGACGACGACGTAGCAGGAAGGGGAGAAACAAACGAAGCGGTGTAGAACGACCGCAGGTGGCTTGGTAAGTGGCGGTATGGTCGTCAATCGCTCCCTCTCTGAACCCCGGCAGGGGCTACCGGGTTATTCAGACTGCCTTCGATCACTTCGGGATGAGCCTTGCGAAGACGAAGGATGACCCCTCCTCCGCTCTTCTGCAAAGGACCAGGCTCATTACGGCGCTTCTTGACGATGTCGCCATCCATGATGCTCGCAAGGTGCGCAACCCTCCCCTTCGTGTGGAATATTCGCTAAGTCTCCCCCTAGCGTTCGAGGGCGAACCTTCCTTCGACACCATCAGCCCCAGGGCTCATCGCAAGCATCCTCGCGTCGAGGCTGGGTTGCTCCTAAAACCTGCGGATGCCACGAACGAGGCCGACGCGGAGCCCGAAGAGGGATCGTCCGCTGCTTCCGTTGAAGTTCTCGAGCCGCAAACGCATGCTGACTTCCCGATGGCCATCAACGGGAAGGGAATCTCTTGTCGCATATACAGCGAGTTATACCAAGGTCACTGAGTCGTCGGATATTACTCTTTACGTTCTCGGCATTGGTGACCCCCTGCGCAATCCTATAATGCTCAATTCTAGTCCTCATCTCATGACTCGAAGACGCTGTCATGGAAACTGAGTACAACGTAGTATGTACTTCCCGAATGGAATGAAAAACTAACGACCTTTGTTGGAACAATCTCTAACTCTTGTCATGTGGGGCCGAGAACACGCCCAGAATGGATGGGAAGACAACTGTGCAGGTCGTCACCGAAACTTCAACATGGGTCACATGAATAGCACGTGCCATCAAGAAGCGTCGACCGGTCGCGGCTCCTTCCCGTCTTGTCCACAATTGCCATGTACGCGATGAATGAACTTCCCACCCTGAGGTCGTATAAGTCGACGCGCCATCACTGCGAGATGGCCTCCTCCTAACGCTCCCCCTTCTCTTGACACTGATAGCCAAGGACCGTATGAATGGATCGCAGTCTTGCAGGTGTGATCACAGTAAACCTGTGTTGAATCCCTTCTGATGTTCTGTGCAGCGAGGGATACGGGCAACAGGGCCGTCCACGCGCCAGGCGCGCGACCAACCAGGCGTGCAGCGGGCAGTTGGTTCTTCTCTGACGCGCGTGAGTCCCTAGATCAGACGCGCCATTGGGTTGACGAAGCCGAGATAACTTCTGATGTTCTGTGTAGCGAGGGAAATGGGCAACAGGGCCGTACACGCGCCAGGCGCGCAACCAACTAGGCGTGCAGCGGGGGGCTGGTTCTTCTCTGACGCGCGTGAGTCTCTTGATCAACGCTCCATCGGGTTGACGGAGCCTTCTGATTATTTGTGCAGCGAGGGATATGGGCAACAGGGTCGTTCAGGCGCCAGGTGCGCGTCCAACCATACGCGCAGTGGGGGATTTCTTCTTCTCTGACGCGCGTGAGTCCCGTGATCAGACGCGCCATTAGATTGACCAAGCCTATGACAGGTCGTACCTTCCCCCGTGGCCTTCATCCTCCGGAAGAGGAAGAGGCTCTCAAGTACTCCAGTAGGGAGCACCTCTGCTCACTTCACGCAAACAATGCTAACAAACAAGAAGCTTCCTATCCTAGCGTCCTGGAGGATCATGACACCCTGGACAATGCTTTCCTGCGTTCTTTGCGTGCGTTTAGACTGATATCACATCGTTGTAGTACATACTGACCTCCCTCTGTAGTGTTCGAAATGACTCCGAGGATGTCCATGCTTACTCAACCCGCAATCAACCGTCTTCCGAATGAGATCCTCTGCGCAATTTTCTTCATCTGCGGCGACCCGAGTCCTACCTCTATATATCCTCGCGACGCCGAGATGCACGCGTACGATAGGGAGGCAACGCGAGGATATAGATACTACAGCAAATCCGCCGTCATTCTCGGCCGCGTCTGCGCGCGCTGGTACGCCGTGACGCGCAGCTTTCCTGCGTTGTGGACCACCGTGGACGTCATTTACCCCACAAGGGCGGCCACGAGCATCTTGAAGCTCTGCTTAAAGTACTCTGCTGGTCTCCCTCTCGCCCTATGGATCAGCAACTGCTTCAAGCTGGACGCGCGCCAGAACCGGATTGATCCGCGCTTTATGTCTCTCGTCGCCGGATATGCTCACCGGTGGAGGGATATCTCTATCGAGTTGACTAACGGAGGGGTCGACGTCCTGAAGCCTCTGGATATGCTTTCGTCTGGCGCTTTTAAAGCCCTAGAACGAGCTCGTATCGACATTTACGCTTCGAATACCAAGGAAAACACTACAGACACCCACCTTTGGAATTTGTTTTTTACGTCCCCGAAGCTCAGCTGCGCAGACCTTGTGCGAAAGGAGTACATACGATCAGGGCTTGCTCTCGCGCCGCTGCAGCAGCTCACCAGCATCGGTCTGCATTGTACGGAGCCTGCTATGATCTCTCCTATTCTCAGCACTTGCACCAATCTCGAGCACCTTTACATCAAGGCCGACGTGATGCACCTGGGCCCGGGGAGCGTT
>JAMQCK010000902.1:0-14206 GCA_024196135.1 Pleurotus ostreatus/Saccharomyces cerevisiae fusant | reverse complement strand
GGCAGGACGTCCGCCCCCGCGGCGACGTAGTGCCCGACGAGGGCGGCGATGAGCGCGGCGGCGGCCTCCCAGACGGAGCCGACGAGGAGGGAGCGGCGGCGGCCCCAGCGCTCGATGAGGATGAGGGCGGGGATGGTGCCGGCGACGGAGACGCCGCCGAGGATGCATTGGATGGCGTAGGGGGAGAGCGTGGTGCCGGCGGATTCGAAGAAGGTGTCGCCGTAGTAGGTGGGGGCGGGGGGCGGGGGTTAGTTGTTTGCGGGTGAAGGGAGAGGCGGGGCGAAGGTGAAGGGGATATACGCACAGTAGAAGTTCTGGCCGTTGAGCTGCTGGATGAACTGGAGCATCATGCCGTTGATGGTGCGCTTCCAGAGGGCGTTGCGCGTCGAGAAGCACTCGAGCCAGGTCGCCTTGCCGCCCTCGTTCTCAGCGCGGATGCCGAACTCGAGCTCCTCGAGGTAGTCGAGTACCATCGGGTCGTCCTCCGAGGCGTCGTTCATCACGGCGATCACACGGCGGGCTTCGTCTGAGCGGCCGGTGCCGATGAGGTGGCGGGGGCTGGAGAGTGTGTTAGGTGTGGGTATATGCGCAGTAAATTGGGTGGCGTACCTCTCGGGAAGGAAGAACATGCCGGAGATGAGGATGAGGCCCCATAGCATCTGCAATCCAACAGGTATCCTCCAGCTTGCGCTGTTTCCGATGTTGTGGGTACCCAGGTCGATAACGTAGCTGATGAAGATTCTGCAAGATTGTCAGTACCCTATCGAAGGCAGAGCTGGAAGTGTTGTGACGTACCCCATGATAACCTGCAACTGGTACATGACCAGCAGCACACCGCGCATCGCCTTAGGTGCCGTCTCTCCATTATACAATGGAACGATGGCAGACATGGCGCCAACGCCGAGGCCAGCAATAAAGCGGCCGGCGCTGATCTGCGCGATAGACGTCTCGGTGCCAGTCTGGATGGCGGTCCCGATAGTGAAAATGGTGGACCAGAAGACGATGGAGTGCTTGCGCCCAAAGCGGTCCGCCGTAAACGCCTGGCCGAGCGCGCCGAAGAAAGTCCTGCGCCAAGGATGAGTGGGTGATGCGGGGGTGATGGAGGTGGTACGCACCCAGCGGATAGTAGGGAGGTGATGATACTTTGACGTTCGCTGGAGAGCTCGTATTCGCCATCCGCGTTGAGCTCGCCGAAGCGCCTGATGAAGTCGGGCATGATCAGGCATCCTGAGATGACACCGATGTCATAGCCAAACAAGAAACCGCCTGAACAATGTTAAGAACACTGAAAGGGATAGAGATACACCTAGAGGACGTACCAAAGGCGACGAAGATACCAAGAAGGATGGCCTTCGGATTGGTGGGTATGTCGACTGCCATCGTTGCGCGTCGGGCTCGAGCGAGAGGCGAAGACGGGGTATGCGGCGCTTCCCCAGGACTTTATAGCGGGGCGCCCATGGCGGCCCACGGGACTGATCGTAGCACCCCGCGGGGCGGCGAGCACATGCGCGGGGTGGGTGGGGCGGGCCGGGAGGTGAGAAATGGGTGGGAAGCACAAGGGAGCCATATGCGAAGATCAAGGAACGGGCGACATAGTTGCCTGCGAGTGGAGCACGGGATGGGCTTTTGCAGCCGACGGAAGGGCCGCGAGAGACGGGGAGAAGATGGAGGCGACTCCGACATCGATGGTGTCCGTATCTTCGCACACGAAGGCGCTTCTCTGCATCCAGCCTGTTCTTGGGGGTCCGTAAGTTCCCTTCTGCATACAGTCCTGCAAAGTCTGCCGGAGCCCAGTGCATCGTTCAGCCGAGGCGAAATACCGGCCGCCGCGAACAACCTTGCCATTCGGCGCTGGAGATTGAGAATGCCATCCGTGGGAATTCATTGACGGACCTGCGGACCGAGGCTCCGACGTCACCGGTCCGCGTCCGTGACGTCAGCGCACATTGCTTTTGTTCCTTTTCCGTCCTGCGTCGACGTCACCTGCGCCCCCTCCCGTCCTCCGCGATTTCCTCCGAGCAGCATCTTCTCGCCATCAGCACATGAGCCGGGACAATCAGCGAGCGAGGGCATGGGCGCTTATATCGTAAGCTCAGAGCCCCTTCTCATGTTCACCGCCCTCTTCTGCTGCCTCTGCGCCGTCCTCCGCACCGTTGCCTCCTGGTTTGGCTTCACCTTCAGTATTGGCCGTATCGGCTTCCTAGCTATCGGCGACATCACCTACACCCACCGCAAATCCGCACAGTATCGCATCGGGCACATCAGCTTCAGACCGCATGTCCCACATAGATACCATCCCTATTGGGGCATCTTCACAGTCGAGGACTACGAGGCCAAAGACGACCTATGCCACGTCTCGCTCGGGCGGCTGACCGCCACGCTCTGGTTTCTCCCCGCCTTCTTCGCCCCCACCCCGAACACCCTCGCCTCCGTCACCCTCGACGACTTCCGCGTGCGCGTCTGGTCCTCCTCCCAAACCCCCACCTGGCTCGCGCGCCTCCGCTACAACGTCATCTCCACCGTCCTCCGCGGCGAGCACCTGCGCGTCGGCTGCCTCCGGACGCAGATGAAGTTCGCCGCGCCCGCGGGGCAGCCCGAGCGCGAGTTCGGGCGCGAGTTCAAGGCGCCGAGGGTTCCTGGGCTCGGGCGGATGGAGATGCGCACGGCGGTGATGGCGCGGGGGTGGCATCTGAAGAATTGGCAGAGTCGGTTGTATGTTTTCGAGGAGGTGGATATGATTTGGAGGACGGGGCTGGACGCGGAGTGGAGCTCGCTGGCGCTTGTGGCACAGAGCTGTCACTGGCTGAGTACGCTGGATGCGTGTAGAGAACGCGGGTGGAGGTTTGCGTTTTTTATGCATTCCCTTCATGATTGTACTCACGTTTACTAGACCCCTTCTACAATGGACCCTCCTGCTGCCGTGGCAGCTGTACAGATCTCCGACGTCCGCCATGGACCTGTCCATCACGCGCATGGACATCCTCTTCGACCAGTTCAACCTCCGCGACGCGGAACTCATCCATCAGACGGAGGACTGGGTGCGGACAGTCAATTCGGACGACTTAGGCCTGGGTACGTATATGTGGGACTCTGTTGCGCGCATCGCTATGAGGTTATTTGCTTGACGTTTGCTCCCTCACATACTGTTGTTTGTTGTACCTCCCGCATCATCATGTAGCCACAGACGATCTACATCTAGCATAGCATTGTACGGATTCACGACCAGATACATAACGACCATTGCACATCAGGATCTTATACTGCGTGAGGCGCACATAGGTAGATAGCGAGAGGCACACATAGGTAAATAACGAGAGGCGCACATAGGTAGATATAGAGACTAGGTACTATGTCACGACAGCACACGACGGCCAAAGAGAAAACAGTCGCAACACTTCTATTGACATCTATTTACACCCGTGGGTCCACCCCTCGGCCGCTCGGCCGACATATCCGCGCATCGCCGCGGCGATGCGCGCGTCTGAACAGTGACCCAGAGCAGTCAAGTCATGTCGGCCGCCAGTCCTCTCTTCCGCACCGTCGTCCGTCGCGCGCCCTTACGATCTACGACTAGATCATCGCTTGCTTCTCCTGGACTAGCATCTCGCTCGACTCGACTAGCGCTTACTACTTTATTCACACGCACCATGTCCTCCTCCACCCCCGTCAAGACGCACCCCTCGCTGTCCATTGTGGCCACGCCGAGTGCGTATGCTCAGTCTCTTTGACATCAGGTTAAAGTACTCAAAGTCAACCCAACTAACACACACACACCCAGACGCCCCCGCGGCCATCGGGCCCTACGCGCAGGGCGTGAAAGTCGGCTCCCTCGTCTTCGCCTCGGGCTGCATCCCCCTCGACCCCGCGACGGGCCAGATCGTCGAGGGCGGGATCGAGGCGCAGGCGCACCAGGCGCTGAAGAACTTGAAGGCGGTCGTGGAGGCGTCGGGCTCGGAGTTGGGGAAGGTGGTGAAGTGTACGGTGAGTTTGGTTTATACCGAAATCGTTTCTACTGGAGACGATGATGCGTCGAACGAATGCTCGAGTGAAATGCTTACACCCCCTCATCAGGTCTTCATGAAGAACATGGACGACTTCGCTGCCGTGAACGGGATTTACGCTCGCTTCTTCGGCGAGCACAAGCCTGCGCGGTCTGCTGTCGAGGTTGCACGCCTTCCGAGGGATGTCTTGGTCGAGATTGAGGCCATTGCAAGGTAAATCTCTTCCATTTCTCTACCGCCGTTGATGCTGACTCTCTGCCAGCCTCTGACTCCCTTCTAGCCTTTAGAGCTATGGCGAGCAATCCAAAAGGGCCTGTGTTATGTAACGAATGTACAATCAATGTAGTCCATCGTATGGAGTTCGCGCGAGAGGCAGAGGAGTACTTCTGTGCCCGCTTCGAAGGATTCAATGATTGCCAATGGAGGGCGCCAACCGCTACCCTGCAGAAACAACCTTGAAGACAGCAAAAAGAGTAGTAGCCCACCGCGAGGGTCGAACTCGCAGCCTTCAGATGATCTTTCCCGCCCTTTGGACTTCGTAAGAGTCTGACGCTCTATCCGATTGAGCTAGGCGGGCGATGGAAGTACAATGGCCTTGCCTTTTATATCAGCGCCACATGTCATGCATTACACGCTGCCCGCCCTTCAAACATCACACGCTCACCGGAACGGTATCCCGCACCTCTTCCTTCTGACCGTCATGAAGTCCTTCACGAGGCGGCTCTCCTTTCTCGCACTCGCGGGCTCTGCTCTAGCACACGGAGGGCACCATGACAGTCCAGGACCGGAGAATGGCGAGACGATACAGGAATACGCCCAACGACACGTATGTGCTTGCATGACGCGTGAACGCCGCGTACTCACAATACACTAGATGTCCAAGGAGCACCATATGTGAGCTATACCGCCTTAGGATAGGTCCAGCCAGTCTAAAACCCGCCCAGCGACTCCTTCGACCTCCCCAGTTTCTTCCAGCTGCATGATCTCGATGGGTGCGTCCCCATATCCCGCTTCCCCACACTGCCACCTCACTAACCTCGTACTTCCTCCCTCCCCAGCGACGGCGTCTGGAACCGCGCCGAGATAGAGGCCATCTACGGCGTGCACCACGTCTACTCGCAGAAGAAGTCCAAGGACGACGTCGAGCACCAGAAGAAGGCGGACACCATCGTCGAGACCGTGCTGGCGAAGATGGACAAGAACAAGGACGGGGAGATCGCGCTGGAGGAGTTTGTGCTCGTCGGGCTGGATGGGCTGCCGAATTTTGATAATTTGGGCGCGGAGGGGCATCATTACGACGTGGAGAGCGGTGCGCAAAGTGTTTGGTCGTGCGGGCGCTTGCTTGCTAACATTGCTTGCTAGAGTTCTTCCTGCATCATGAAGGTGTGTAGCGCTCCCCCCCAGCATGCTGTACACGCCTCACCTCGAGTCTGCATACTTCACCGCTGCCTTGCAACTCGCTCCACCGTACACAACACTAACAAACCACCAGAGGAATTCCACTCCACCCCCGAGACCCAAACCGACGAGTCCTACGTCCACGCGGAGGACATCGAGCACTTCCGCCACCACGAAGAGATCGAGCGCAAAGAGGCCGAAAAGGAAGCCAAGTACCAGGGCATCTCCGTCGACGAGGCGCTCGCGCAGCACGACCCCGACCAGCAGCCCCCGCCGCCCAAGGTGAACCGCGTGCCGCCGCCCGAGAAGCAGGACCCCGCGGTGCGGTTCGCGAACGCGAAGGGCGAGGCCGACCGCCTGGGCGAGTGGGGCGCGGGCGATGAGGGGTACAAGCCGCCGGTGAACCCGAGCGAGAAGATGAGGAAAAACTTGCCGTATAAGGTGCGTTCGCGAGTGTGGCTGGGTGTAAGGGTGTAGGAGGCTAATATGCAGTTCCAGTACAAGTTCCGTCGCAGCTGGGGCGATTTCTGATGGGCTTGTGTCTCTTACGCTGGACGCTGCCTGCATGCTCGATAGCGAAGCGGGACGATGGTGACGACGGGGACGTGCTCGGGATTTACGCATACGTTGACGACCTACCTACTCATGTTGTATGCGCGTTCGTTTGGATTGGCCGTGGGGCACATGTCTTATTCCGTGTAAATTATGCTCTGCGATGCGTGAAGTGTCCGTGTCCAATCACTAAGGTCAGGTTTGCAGGGATGCGATACTAGGCTACATGAAGATGAGTAAACAACGAACAGGGGGTGCAACGAAGCCAAACGCCGCAGGTATATCACCACTACTAACTAACATCACCTACTCGACAATTAAGTCCGCCTCATTGAGTGCCATGCCCATCGAACATATCCTCCATCAGGCTCTTCTGCACGGCCTCCCAGTCGACGGCGCCGTTGCTTGCGTAGAGGCTCTCATACGACGCCATGGACACGTTCGAGAAGAACGGCACCAGGTCTCGCACGCTTTCAATCTGTCGTATGTTGGCGAGGAATGGTCGTCGTAAGGGGCGGGAGGCGTTGAAAGATGTGACGCCGCCTGCGGGGCTGAAGAAACCGTTTCCGACGGAGCCCGTTGTCGCGGCGGGGAGTGCGCCGGCGATCTCGGCGAGCTGGTCCATCATGGCTTCGGGGAATGCGTCGTCGGGGCGGTAGACGGCGTCGACGGTGTCCGTGATGAACATCCATTCGTGGCTTGACGAAGTCAGTAAGGCAGTTGTGCTATTCTGATAGAGTGCTTACATCTGGAACTCCTCCGTTTGCAAGGTAACAAGCAGGTCGAGGCACTTGCACGCAGCGAGTAGTAACGGCAGGTCGTCCGAGCCGTCCGGTGGCAGGTTCAACATCACTGACTCGAACAAACGATACTGCACGGTGAGTTTAGCATTGGGATCTCCCCACTGACTACAAGCAACTTACTAATTCCGTTAACAAAACAGGCCAGAAGCTCGTCAAGTTGTGCGGCGACAACCTGCACAACAAGACCCGTACGCAGAGGTACACTTCGCTCTGCACAATGGGCGCCGTCACGTTCTTGAGTGTTTCGACGAGCTTCTCCTGGATGGTGGGCAGCTGCGTGATGAACCCGTTCTTGTCCCCGCAAAGGAGCGCGAAGGACAGTCTGCGCAACTGCAGGGAGCGCAGCAGCAACTCGTACTCCTTGTTCGTGAAGATGTTTGCCGATGGTGCGACGGCGAGCTTGGCTGTCAGCAGTTGTCAGCGGCGAAGACATCCTAAAGGGATGGCTGATACTCACACAACAGCTCGGGGAACGCCGCCTTATCCGAGTGGAAGAGCGACTTGACGATAGGCTTCCACTTCTCCGCCGTCTCGACCGAGGAGCTGAAGAAGCGGTTGTCGTTGAACAACTCCACCACGGGTGCGCGCCATAGCTTGAGCGCAGCTGGTATATGCGACATCTCTTGTATGATTGCGATGATGGGGTCTTCGACTTCCATTGGCCTGGTACTGTGAATGGCTCGTGAGCCACTTCCCTATCGGCCGTACAAGACGAACGGACCTTGCTCTGCCCTTCGTAGCCGGACTGACGATGTAGTACGTGATATTGTTGCAAGCACTGACGACCTTGTCGTTGTCGAGCAGATACCGTCTGAGGTTCGGAAGAGCGGTCGATGCGAGATATTGAGTGATCTTCACAAGGATGAGCGTTTGACCTTCAGAGTACGAAGGTGTGACCTTACCTCTACGATAAGCTCGTTCGGCGCTGTCGCTTTAGTCACCTCGTTGTTCAGCGAAATCGTGCTAGCATTAGCCTTCTCGTCGATCTTTGCGTCTGCACCGAGTCAGACATAGGGACCAGATAGATACTGGGCGCGTACCAGGTCGAGGCGACTCTCTGCCTGCGGTTCCCAAGGTGTCCTTCGTCGATCGCCGTATCCAGGAGCCGGAATCGTACGAGCGACCGACGTACATGACGTTCGAGTCAAGGAGCTTGCCCAAGGAGTCCTGCAGCTCTTTGCGAACACGTCGATCTTCCATCGCGGTTGTCTGCGTAAGCTTGTCCGCCAGTACGGTGATACACCTTGCGCGATTCGTCAGACCAGAGCGTCAAAGCAGAGGTAACAACTTACCTCAAGCCAGGGTAATGCTGAGGCTTAAACTCCTTGGAGCTACCCGTGATGTCCTTGACGAGCTGGACATAACGTCCCCAGACTTGCAGCACTAGGGGACCTTCCAATCGTTCAAGGTACTGCTCAAGGAACTTGAACAGGACGGCATCGGTGCTGGCGTATATATGAGTCGGTCATCCTTCGCATTATAGGACCACTCACACCGCAGGATTGCTTGCTGCTCTTCGCGCCTTGTCCGAGGCCATCGTGACACGCGTGGCGATGCTATCGCATATCATGGACACCACGTTCTGTGCACTGGTGAACAAGACGTCGACGAGTTCCATCGTGGGGTCGTCTGTTTCCTATATGCCGGTGAGCCTTTCGTAGCAACATGTAGCTGTTTGAATCACCCTTTCTCGCATCCAGCACTCGACGATCGACTCGAATACCTCGACAGGGTAGACGCGGTACAGATGCTCTAGTACGCGTCGGCACCGTAATCTTGTGCGAGTATAGATGAGGGAGAGTGAGTCGTCCGTCGACGATGAGTGTTCGAGTTGCGACCAAACGAAGTTTGACCACAACTGATGAAGAACCCGAACTGCATCGCGAAGCGCACGGTAGCCAGGTGATTGCGTCTGGATTATGCGTAAGCAGGAAGGCACGAGAGCGACCATATGTGCTGACCGTGAGCTGCTCGTCTGCGCCAGCGTTTGCCGAGTCCGAACTGAAGACGCCGGAGACATAACCCAAGAGACCGCCGCCACTCTCTTGTGTTGGCTTCTCCGGTGACATTCCATCGTCCTCTGCTGAGGACGGCTCGGACATGTACGCCAAACTCAGGAGCACCAAACGCTCCAGCCCGTTCAGTAGCATCACTATTTCGGAATCCGTTGACGAAGACAAGGCGTCGAAGGCGAAGTTCTTTCCCCTCGCAGCAGCATCCAGGACATCGCGCACAGATCCGCTTAGCTGTCGGCATAGACACTCGTTCAACGGGTTGACTACGACTTGCAGCGCCGGCTGGAATGTCGGCACCGCCATCAGGATGAAGTCGAGCCAGTGCTGAAGGATAGGGCGATTGCTCGGTGTGCTGATGCCGTCGACCAATGTCTGAATGAGGAGCGGGTTGACGGAATAGGCTGCGTTTTCCTCCGACTCAGTATGGCTCATCGCGGACATACTTGCATTGTAGTCCGTCCCACGACTATGTCCTTGGATGATTGATGGCGCTTTTCTGGGTTGCGTGGGTGCAATTGCCGCAGAGACCAGCGAATGAAGGAGATGCAAGAGTTTGTTTTGCAGATCGAGCCGGGATGCGTGTACGCAGAAGAACAGTTTCCCAATGACAGCGGCCTCGACCACGCCGACAAACAGAGGGTCGATGTCGCCTCTGGAGATAATGCCTTGCAGGAGATCCACGGCTGTCGACTGTATGGCCACGTTGAAAGTTTGCATCGAGGGTATGAGGGACTTCTTGGGCTCCGCTTGCAATAGCCGCAGGAAGTTCTCGATGAGCACATCCGCGTACGAGGTATCCGCGTCACCGCCGCTCTTCTCCAGCCTTGCGATCAAGTCCGCATTGGGTGTACGCCTGACGGGCGTCGTTCGCACCGTCTTCGCAAAGCCCTGACCCCCGAAGCGCATGACGCTGAGCAGGAGATCAAGGAGATGCTGGATGTACCGCTGGTCGAAGGGCCGCTCGTACATGAAGCTTTGCAACTCCTTTCCGTGGATCTTCGTCAGCGACGGGCTGCGACGGATGCCTGGGTCCAGGATGTCGAAGAGGATGGGATCAAGTACGCGGAGATAGGACTTCAGGCTACAGCGCATCCACGTCTCGCCGATGCGGCGAAGCGAGGGGTCGTCGCTTTTGAGGGTCTCGAGGACGATCATCATAGGCACCTTGAAGCGAAATCCAGGTAGCAGGGAATCATCTACATCAGTTAATTAGAGAGGGAAGGACTAGTAAGGCAAATGTGACTTACCAGTCAAGCGCCATAGTATTCCGAACGCTTCGTATGCCTCTTGCACGTTCCTGTTCTGAGGCGAAGTCATCGTTTGCGCAATGATGGACTCGATATGCGACCTGGGAGTAATCTCGTCTAGAGCCCAGATGAGGCTCACGGTCCGGACGTGGTAAACCGCGCAGTCGTTTCGCAGGTAACGCAGCAGCTTCGACATCAGCTTGAACATGACTGGGCGCGAGTCGACGTTGATGGTGGGCTCCAAGGTTTGCGCATGACATAGCGAAGCAATCAGGGTGACCGTACGGTCGACTATGGTGAAGTTCGTTGACTGTAAGGAAGGTCAGTCGAGGTGCAGGGCATCATAGGGTAGACCTGAGATTTTACCTCCTGCTCGAGGACGTGCAAAGCCACAGAAAGCCATTCATCTGGGTTCCACGAAACCTTTGTCGGCCCGGAGAGGAACTCGAGAAGCTCGTCCAACATGAGTAACATTCGCGAGTACACCTCACGCGCCACCTCCGACGACGCCGACTTGGCCAGGTGCTCAGTCAACGCAGTGAAGCTACCGAATACCGATGCGAAGGGTGACATGAACTCCGTTGATGCCTCGGGAACAGTGAACGCCGCTTGGGTGCCGTAGAAGGTGCAGGCATATGTGTATGGACGCTCTTTGACGCTCGCCTCCTGCATGGCGTCGCCTAGATCGGGTCGGTTCAACAAGGAGTTGTGCGTGATATGCTGCAGCATCTCTTCAAGGAGCAGCATGGCTTCGCGCACTGCCGGGGACGATGCTTTGCTGTGGTGCTCTTGCAGATGTATCTGCAGCACGGGTCAGCGCAATTTTTGGCCTACTCGGGGGCTGGACATACATGTATGACATCGACAATAGCGGCGAAGAGAATGGGCAGGTGAATTGTTTGCATCTCTTCATCCTGAGCGAACGACTTCAGAACGAAGACCGTGAGTTGTATGGCCTCGGTTTTCTTGCCGTCCCCGATGATCTCAGACGTGATGCTACCCAGTAATTGCTTGCACAAGATCTGAGGCTCGACAGCCTCATACAGCGTGCTCGCTGTCATGGCAATCTAGGGACGGCGTTAGCAAGCATTCCCCAGAACTAAATAGCATATTCACATCACTTGACGGGTCGTGCGACGCCTGCATCAACCGCTTCAGATCCAGAAGAGCATCGTACACCAGTGTCTCTGTCAGCGGTGCGCCAACCTCCCATTTGTCCAAGAGCGAGATAAAGATCTTGAAGGGGCGCGACTCTGGGTATTCGCCGGAAGGCGCATCCATATCCTCCTTCAGCGTTTGTCGCAACAGCCCGAGCGCATGCTCCTTGTAGTGCGCAATCTGCGTCTCGCTCTTCTCATCCGAGCCTAGGAGCCACGTATACAACCGTCGGTTCAAGGCAAGGTCACGACGCAGAACCACCGACACGGCAGCGCGCATGAGGATCGCTCTGTCCGCAGGTTGCGCGCGGGTAACGGCGATAGAGTCAATCTTCATGGATTGCAGCAACAAGTCGAGGGCGCCACGGCGGACGAGGAGGTTGTCGTCTTCGAGCGCGGCAGCGAAGGCGCGAATCATCAGCCCGATATCGCGACCGACGACGTGCGTCATGTCTTCTTGGGTATCGAATTTGGGCAGGCGGCGAGCGAGGAAGTTGAGAGACGTCCCGCGGGAGGCGGGGGACGTGAGCATGACGAGCCAGATGTTCTGGAAGAAGAATGAGGGGGAGACGGTCCCGGACAGGCGATCAAGAAGGCTGATGACCTGCGAGGCGTTAGTCGAGGGAGATGGATATATGAGTGTGGACGCACCTTCTCGAAGAACTCGCCTGTCTCCTCCTCAAGGCCAGGGAGAAGTGCTAGGATGAAGGATTTCGTGACGGGGCGAAGCGCGCCTTGAAGGGGGAGATAATGCACATCATAGAGGTTCAAGAGCGTTGGCTACGCGACGATTTAGCGGACAGCTATGGAAGCAAGACTCGGCGCGTTACCTTGACTGAAGTTGCGGCGTATTCGAAGAAGGGGAACAGGCCCATGGACCAGAGGGGTAGATCGCGCCTCAAACCTTCGGACTGAGTATCCGTTCAGTACGCTGACAGGAGAGTAATCCCATTACGCACCCCCAGCACGGCCAATATGTGCGAATACACGTCTAGCGCGCGTTGATGTACACCATTCGGGAGGGCGGGATTCAAGCATTGCGCCAGGCGCTTCGCCACGATCACCTTGCGGGGGATCTCCTTGAACTGGTTGTACGTTTGGAAGGTCTACATATCGAGTCAGCCATCCGACATACAGTAAAGCATAGCGACGCACCTTGAGCAGTTGCTTCAAGAACGCGATGCAGTCTGCCCACTCGTGCACATTATCGAATGAGTTCAGGCACTTGTCGACCTGCTGCGTGTACTTCTTATACTTCGGGTCCGTCGCGAACGCCTGCTGCGCGACAACTGGGGTGAAGGGCATATTATTTGGGTGAACGCATTCAAGGATATGGATAGCGCTCGTCAGCACGCGGATGGGAATAATCAGTGTCAGAAGACGGACCGCGCTCAGTCGTTCGCGCGGTCACCCACGCGGACCGCGTGCTGGCAGCGCCGGAGCCCGCGCCCACAACTTCCGAGAGCGTTGGGCCGGCTGACATGGAGGGAGGAGACAAGGAGGCCGCCATCGTCCGGGTCGGTGGCGACGCGCTGCGCTGTTCATGCCACGTGCGGTGACTGTATTGTACGGGGACAGCCTTTACAGTCAAACTGCCAACTTGTGCGGGCGCGTATGTCTAGTTCTATGATGGCAGCAAACCAGCAGTACAGCGGAAGAGCAGTACAATATCGCGATTAGTCCGTGCAAAGTTCGTGCGAGTATTATGCGAGTATTATGTCCGTCCGTCAGGCAAGAAGCTCACTCTCCCATATACCATCCCTCGACCTCCAGTACCGCGTTCTCCGAGTCGAAGGCCATTCCTCCATCTCCAGGATCTCGACCTCAGCGGGGTCAATGACCACCAAGCCCATGTTGGACTGCGCAGCGTGCTCTTCGACCTCCGGGCTATCCTCCGAACTGCCTGCCTCCTCCGCGGATATCGACGAGCCAGGGAGGCGACGAGATGCGAAGGCCTTCCGCTGCCTTGCGTCCAGGCTGTGGTAGACCTCCTCTCTGAGCTTGTCCCAGTCAAATCCTTCGTCGGCCAGCGCCCGCAGTCCGCTGTTCGCCTCGGGTCGACGTATAGCGAATGCGTAGTGCGGATATAGCGTATCTTGGGGGGTGGGGAGGATTGCTACTGTCCCGGCGATATAATACTGCTCTCCTGCATCGGGGAGGTGCCAGCTGAGTCGAATCTTGGAGTGCGCCAGCAGGTGAGCGAGCTTCGGGGTCCGCATGTCAACTGGAGCGACCAAGACAGGGTGCGAAGGGCAAGTTGCCGCAGAGACGAAGGAATGGAAGAAGAAAGAGCGAATGTATGGCCTGCTGGGGTCCGAGGCATCTAGGGAGGAGAGCTGCAGCATCCTGTTTGCCACGCTGGGAAATTTGCTGAGCGTATGGGCGATCGAGGTCTTCCACTGGGGTGCCTCCATGGTGGCGAGGTCGGAGGCTCTCTGGTCCCTTACCCCCTGCCCCGTTCTATGGCCAGCTACTCACGGCGTCGTGGTAGGGGGTTGTAGGTAAAGAGAGACCAGGATTCGATGAATCGCCAGGATTTCATATAGCGCTAGCGCCGGTTAGGGTGCGCCTCGCCATAGATAAGTACCAACCAGTGACCCCAGCCACGGCGAAGGCACAGTCATCGAACAGAGTTGTCGCCCCAGAGTCCGAGATAGGCCCTTGAGCGGAGGGGAACACATTTCAGCGACATGTCGGCGAACAAATGTGGTTTGTCGCCAGTCAGCAACGTTGACCTCGTACTTTTCGGCATCCACCAACTTGCTCGGTTTCCAACCGCTTTTCCGTTCCAGGATGCCGAAGTCTGGCAGGAGAAGAGAACATATGGCGTCTGTTACAGATCTAGAGCTGTCGTGGCTTGAATAAGCACAGAATGGGCCAAGGAAAAGGCCGAAATCGAATGAACGGAAGCCACATCTCCGCTTCCTCGAATTCCCGCGAGCTGTCAGTGCCGCTCACAGCTTGTTTCTGCACACCATGGACGCCCCGACAATTTCCACGCTTCGTGAGGAGCAGACGCCTCCGCCCCCAACC
>JAMQCK010000901.1:0-14219 GCA_024196135.1 Pleurotus ostreatus/Saccharomyces cerevisiae fusant | reverse complement strand
TCTGTCGCGTCAAAGAATGCAACTTACACTTTTGAGGCCTGTGGCGGCCTGGCGCTCTTCCGCATCGGGCCCCTCTTGAATGAAGTGAGCGTTGTTAAAGTCTTGGAGCAGACCTTCACGGGTCCCCGGTTTGGATGCGTTGTTTAGCAGGACACTATTCTCGTTGATATTGGCGTGGAGAATGTGCGCTTTCTCGCAGACGGTCTTGTGAGCTTGAGCAATGATCTCCAGTCAGAACCAGCATCAAGAGTGCAGAATACGGCGACTCACCTTTGACCGAGTCCGATAGTCCAAAAAGCAGTTCCGGTAAAGTCTCGAAGCAGGAGAGAGGCACGCCTTCCTCCTCCTGTACTAGGCGAGTAAGGTCTCTAACCTCGAAGTCGTACTTTTCGAGCTGCGATCTGCTGAGAGCCTGCTCTCGTATGGTGGCGGTCGAGACTCGAACATCGTTGCCCGTTGTGACGTACTCGAACTCGACGAGTGTCGGGACACCCGGGATTTCTTCCTCCTTGACGCGCTCGAGGTAAACGTCCTCCGTATTCTCTCGGCTTCGATCGATCCAGCAAGTCTTCACGATCTCGACTTGCCCCTTCCTCTTGCCATTGAGGCGGCGACAGCGCCAGCGGACAGTACCAAGACCACGAGTACCCGCGTCCTTGCCGATGAGTCTCTGAAGGATCTCAAAGTGCGCGCGTCCCATATTGAGAAATCGTTTCCCATCTCGCGTCGTGATATTGGGATCGTATCCGAGATATTTCCTGTCCAGGAACGTAAGGCCGAGGATGATGCGGAGGAACTCGACCGGGTCTTTGTTTATGTCGATGACTTTCGAGCGCAAGCAGCCTGAGCGGTCCTGCAAGAGCGTGAAGATTCCGTCTCCGAGGATTCCCACGCCGATATGGTGCAGTCTGTCGTCTTGAGCGGTGAGGACGTTCAGGCCACCGTCTCGAAGCTGCTTCGTCACAGCCTTCAACTCTTCGGGGCTGGACTTGAGCTGCACGTCCGACACAACATCTTCCCAGGTCGGTCCGTCACGGGTCGACTTCACGGAGACGATGTCGGGCTTTCGGAGTATGAAGCCACCGGGGAGAGGTTTATCGCAGTACGCCGCCGACCATTCGCGCCCCTCGGTCTTGACTTCGATCCCTTTCGCCTTGAGTAGTTCTCGATAGCAGTCGCATAGCCGCTGGATAAATCCGGCAGTGTCAGCCTCAGATCCTGCTTCGAACCAGTCTGGAGGATCCTGTAGCCATTGTCCGTCCTTGTGCCACGCCGATTTTCTGTTCATCATTTTGAACGCCGCCTGGGGGGGTATAGGGAATGCGTCGTTTGGGAATAAGACCTTGTTGAGTTTGGCGACTTCTGATATGGTTACATCGTCTCCGACCTCATTGTTGACGACGATGTCCATATTGTCGTGTCTTCCGATGGCGCGGTGAGCGGTGAGGGTGGCATCTCCTCTCAGGGTAGATGTAGTGAGGGCGTGTGGGTGGGAGGCAGCGGTAACCACCTGCGGGGTGCTACCTCTCTCTCGGAGAGCCTGCATTGCTTGGGGACTTGATAGTGCAGAACGGAGGCGAAGCTGGGTGGCAAAGGTGGCTCGTCGGCGTATGCGAGTTCTGTCTGTACGTCAGTGTGTTGCTCCGAATCGATTGACGGGTCACGCACCAGCCAGTGGCGCGTTCGAGATTGGGCTCGCGAGGGCGGTTTTTCGGTGCGCGACTTGCTGGTCAGAGTTCAAGAACAGAATGATCGCAATGCGCATGCCACTGTTGTGACATGTTCGCTTTGTGACTGCGGTGCATGACCACCACGTGGCTCGAGTCCTTTCGTACTAGTCCGCGTCAACTTGCGGTGATGTAGCATAGGAGCTATGGAGAGCTACCCTATATCATGCTCACAATTTTTCAGTTTATCTTCGCAAAGCTCGAGCTCTCAAAAAAGGAATGCGACGCGAGGCACGAGGCCGGATCTGATGTCTGATGCCGCTTTGTGTGGTTCGGCTTGCCATGGTGTGATTACTGTCACAGTCACGCAGATCCAACGTTGCCATCAGCCACCACCATCCGCGCCACCGGCTTGCGACGACTGCTCCGATAGTCGCTTTTCCTCGTAGAAGCAAGCGCCGCGCGCATCTTACGCACTCTCATTGGTGCTTGGCTTTTCAAGGTGCGTCGCAGTTGCCAATTTCCTTCTCTCTACTGACGATGCAAGCAGTACAGTTATCTCAATGACGCGCGTCAACCGACCCGTACCCTCCTACGAAGCTTCACTCCAGGCTCCGACGCAACGTATGGGCTACCCCAGCGTTCCTCTACCTCCCTCCCCGATACAACGGCTCTCACCCGCGATCGCGCTCGACCAACATGTCATAGCCGACACCGACAAATCTTCCCTTCTCGAATGCGACCTGGGACCAACTTTGTTTCCGAAATCCCTATTCTGTATGACCGCAAACGTCATCATGAACCTCATCAACAAAAGTTTCTACAGCCTCTCCGATCGCAAATGGATTTATTATCCACTCTTCTCCACTGTCCCAGACTGCGCGAAGCGTGCGTGCGCGACCGCCGACTTCTTCACCAAATTCACTCGGATCTGCTGGCTCTTCTACGCCAAGAAACGATACCCGTTGCCCAGCGCGGCCCGCCGATGGTACGTGACCGAAAGCCCGCGGCTTCGGTCGGACGGGAGTACCGTCACGTCGTATGGAATGGCGCTTGCGGACGACGGACCAGGAGACATGCAGTGGCGTAATGTGCTCTGCGATGTGCAGATTGAGGAGGTTGCGGAGAATATGCAGGTCGCCATCGAGGGACTCACCACAGGCGCCGCGCAGGTCTTCGCCACTCAGGAACATCGCTTGTTCCACCTCGGTCTGGCTCTCGCAGGTGACACGTACCAGCTGGCGTATTTCGATCGCGCCGGCCGCGTTCTTTCCGGCACATATAACGTGCACGAAGATGCCGCCCTCTTCGCCCGGGTCATCATGGGCTTGACGCTGCTCGACAAATCGTTCTTAGGCATCGACCCGACCATCATCTTTCGCGATGACCGGCGCTTCCTCAAGGTCTGCACCTATGAGCTCGAGATTCTGAGGACCATCAGTATCAACGCGAACATGCTAGGCCGCGGAACCGTCTGCTGGCTATGCCGTCGTGCGGGCAGTAAAGAGGATTACGTCATCAAGAACGTGTGGGTGGACGAGCAGACGGGTCACAGAGAGGGTATGTTCTTGAAGAGGGCGCGGTTGATCGAAGGGATACCGGACCTGGTCTGCGAGGAGGTCGTGTCGCGTCCCGATGGAGAACCATGGACGACCACTTGGGTGCGCCAATCTCATCAGGGGACAGACTCTGCCGCCGTCTCCCGCCCCGCCCCGTGCCTCGTTCTCCGGCGCCTGGTTCTACAACCGTACGCGAGGCCACTTCGAGACTTCTCGTCGAAAGACGAGCTGCTTGAGCTCCTGAAAGATGCGATTGAAGGTATGTTACACACTCTCCGCTGCCGAGATGAGGCTCATTTTCGAAAAGCACATCAAGACCTCTACATCGACGCCGACGCACTGCACTGCGACATCAGTGAGAACAACATCATGGCGCATGAACCGGCGCACTCGTCGCGTCGTCGGGGACTTCTCATCGACCTCGATGGTGCCCTCCACGTCGGTGGAAAGCACAAAGTAGGGCCAATGGGCTGCACAAGGGTGCGTGTGATATGTACTGGAATCGTCGCCGTCGCTCACTCGTAACCCAGGGCACTTTGCCGTATATGGCCATCGAGATTCTGCAATACCCGAACCTTGTCGAGCATGCACCGTGGCACGACCTCGAGTCGTTCCTCTACGTCCTGATGATCCTCTGCGCAAGCTACTCCGGCCCCTCGAACACATTCCGTCGCGGTTTCGACATCCACAAGTCGCGTTTAGGTCCTTGGTTCTCCGGCGACGGCGACTACAAAGCCGAGGTCATGCGTTACTACGACGACGCCAAGTTCCGCGCCTTCCTCGACGAGGTCTTCGACCCATACTTCGACGACCTCAAGGATGTGGTATGCGACTTGCGGAACCTCATCACTCGACCGAAGGACGCGTGTCCTTCGCACGTCGATGTCATGATCGTCATCGGCAAGCATATTCGTGCTCGGCAGGCGAGTCAGAAGCGCGAGGCAGCCGCCGCTCAGTGTCCTCCAGCTGCCGTCGAGACGAAGCGCAGTGAGCGGGCGAAGAGAAAGCGGGTGACCGCCGCCGCTCCCGCGCCTCCTGCACCTCGTCCCGCTGCGTCTAGCAAGTCCCGCCGCATGACAACGAGGTCCAAAGTGCAGGCGCCGCCGCTGCGGACGCCATCTCCCGCCAGCGACGACTCGGAGCGTACGGTCGTCCTCACGCCCCCACGGCGCCAGACACGAGCGGCCACAAAGCGCGCGCAAGACACCGAGCCGGCGGAAATGGACGTAGGGATGGCGGGGGCAACCCGTGCAGCGAAGCGACGGAGGATGGCATGAGCTTTAGCTCAAAGTAATGGTATGTTGCTTTCCTCCTTCCCTGTCTTCCTCCGACTCACAAGATCGTCATAGCGCATTAATGGGGACCGGGCGATCTCTGCCCTCGACGTCGAGCTGTAGTCGAGGACATTGGTGACGAACGGACGACATCGATCGCGGCTGAGCGCTTTGCCTGGTACGACAACAGCCCAAGTCAACTTGTGGCCCCGCTTGTCCTAAATGCGCCACCCGGCTGTGGTCCAGCATGCCCTCAAGAAGAAGATCGCCGGCACGACGCCTGTGCCTCTGCGCATTTCGCGTCAGGCGGCATAAGCACGCTCCCCCGCAGCTGCGTCAACTCGCGGCGTCGCGTTGTAGCGTGAAATACGCGCTCCGCTGAACATCGTTACGCGCACGCCGAGCCTTCGTCTTCTGCGCCGTTTCGCGAAGTCGGCGGACCTCCTTACGCTGCCATCCTTTCAGAGGACGTGTAGGGCAGCGTCGAGCATGGTTGGAATGCAGTAGAGACGGAGACAGGGAGGGGATGGACTCGTAATGGCTTCTAAATTATCTGTATGTATACTTGATCCTGTGCTTTTGGGCGGTATTTCTAGTAGCACCTACTTTTCTGATTTCTAACATCTTATTACTTTGCGAGCTGCTGTACGAGTAATGTTAAAAGGCTTTGCATTGAAGGTCTGTGACGAGACCACGCGACGGTCACATGCTACCTGGGTGATGGCAACGCAGAGGCTCAGTCCGGCCTTGACTCGAACCATCATCCTCAAAGCCCGCTGCGCGTAGTCCAATTTGAAGGACCTGATTTCCCCTCGATTTCACCCTCGTAGCTCTATAGGAAGAGGTTGCTGATACATGACGCTGTATAGCCGGTTCTTGTTCAGCGAAACGCCACTCGACGAAGTAATCGCATTGCCCGGCTTGGCAACTTGAAGGCTACCGTCACGAAGTCACCTAGGGACTAAGGCATAGGCTTGCGATCAGCCACCGTCATCCGCGCGCCACTCACTTCACGTCGCACAACAAAAGTTCAGTCTTCTCAGACTGACACGCTTTACACAAGGTGCGCCGCTGCTGCCAACTTCTGGGCGTCTGAGTCTCTCATTAGTATGCATGCAGGAAATTTGCTCCCAACAAAGCCCTCGCAGCAACACGTGTTCTATTCCCCCGTGGTCGCACGGCAGAACCCCGCGAATATGGCCTACCCTGATACACCATTTCCTCCTTCGCCTATTCGCCGGCTCACACCCTCGATCACTCTGGATAAACAAGTCATGTCGGATACTCAACGATCATCCTCCCTCGCTCCAAATCTGGCGAACGACCTATTCCCGACCACGATATTTTCAATTTATCCCAACGCCACAGTACAGCTCTGCGACGATGCTTTCTACAGCCTGACCGATCGGCGATGGCTATACTACCCCGAACGCTCGAAGAAAGCTGACTGCGTGGAGCGCGCGTACGCGACCGCCAATTTCTTGAACAAGCTCACTCGCATCTGCTGGCTTCTGTACAGAGACAACGGGCACCCGTTGCCTGGCGTCCCACGTCGGTGGTCCGTGATTGAAAGCTCCAGAATTCTCGCAGACGGGAGCAACGTCGCGTCGTGCGGGATCGCATTGGCCGAAGCAGGCTCCGACGACATGCAGTGGAGTCATATGCTCTGCGACGTGCTGATTGAGTCTACCTCAAAGAACATCTCAATAGCTGTTCAAAAGCTCACTTCTGGCGCTGCGCACGTTTTCGCCACGCAAGAACACCGCCTTTTCCATCTCGGGCTGGCTCTTGCGGGCGACACCTATCAATTTGCGTACTTTGATCGCGCTGGCCGCATTCTATCCCCCAAACTCAACGTGCACAAGCATAGCGTCCACTTCGCCCGGGTCATCATGGGCTTGACGGTCCTCGATCGAGCCTACCTGGGTTTCGACCCAAGCATCATCATGCGGGATGGCCGGCGCTTTCTCGAGGTCAGTAAGCAGGAATACGAGATCTTGGAGACTATACATGTCACCAAGAACATGCTAGGTCGCGGGACTGTCTGCTGGCGCTGTCGTCTCCCGGATAGCGAAGAAGATTTCGTGATCAAGAATGTTTGGGCGGACGAGAGAGATGGTCACGAAGAGGGTGTACTCCTGAAAGGGGTACAGAAGCTCCTCCGAGTGCCGCGGATTCGCTCCGACGAACTTGTGCTGCGCTCGGACGGGAAACCGTACACGACAATGCGGGTTCGCGAGTCGCGTCCGGGAGAGAAGCCCACCAGTGTCCCCATATGTGTGCGTCGTCTGGTCCTTCGTCGTCTGGTCCTTCGCCCGTACGCACGGCCGCTCAGGGACTTTGCATCGAAAGATGAACTACTCAGGCTGATGCTCGAGGCTATCCAAGGTACGCCGCGCTGTCCCTGTAGGAGCGGCGATGCTGACTTGACCACCAGAACATCAGCTACTCTATCTTTATCTCCATGTCCTCCATGGCAATATCAGCGACGAACACATCAGGGCTTACGAGCGGCCGGCTTCGTCGGACCGTCGAGGCATACTTATCGACCTCGCCAACACCATCCCCGTCAGGGGGAATCCCGCCACTGGTATAGTCAGCGCGCAAGGGGTATGTCGAAGACTTGTCTCGTTATCTTGCGGTCACTGACACGATATAGGGTACATTGCCCTTCATAGCTTGCGACATCCTGCTTTGTCCCCGCCAAGTCTCGCCGGCACCGTGCCACGAACTCGAATCATTCCTGTATGTTCTCATGGTCATCTGCGCGACCTGTTCCGGTCCTTCGAACACCCCTCGCCAAGGCTTCGACATCCGAGAGTCGCCGATGGCCCCTTGGTACATCAGCGACGGCAATCGCAAGGCTGATATCATGTGCACCTACAAGGATGTCGAGTTCCGCGCATTCCTCGATAGCGTCTTCGACCCCTACTTCAACGACCTGAAAGACCTCGTCTGCGAGCTCCGAACCGTCATCATGCTCCAGAAAGACACGCACGTTACGCACGTCGACGTCTTGAATGTGCTCGACAAACATCTACGAGATCGCCAGGCAAATCAGGCGTGCTTGACGACGGCGTTGAAGCATGCTCCAAAGGTCGCCGACGCGAAGCGTACGGGTAACGGTCGGAAGAGGCGCGCGGACCCTGCCCCTGCTTCCTCATCCACGCCCGACGCCTCAGCGGGCGCACCGCCACGCATGACGACGAGGGCAAAGTCGCGCGCGGCGCCACCTCGGGGACCTTCTCCCGCCAGCGACGAGTCGGACCATACTGTAGTCCTGACTCCTCCGCGGCGCAAAACTCGGGCATCGACCAAGCGCGCCCAGTCTGACGAGCAGGCCGGCATGGCGAGAGCCACTCGTGCTGCGAAGCGGCAGAGGATGGACTAGATTTCCCAAATAGTGTGTTGTCCTTCCGTCTCCGGCGTCTCCGCTTTGACTTACAAAAGATGTTGCAGAGCGATACGACGCACCGCGTCCGCCACCTCGGAATCGCGCTGTAGTCGGGAGTGCTGGTGACGAGCGAGCTATCCCGGCCCCGGCTAAGCGCGTCTCGGGCGGTTTTGGTTGAATTTCTTCCGTGTTGTAATTATCGTTAAGTTATTCTGAGTGGACCTACTTCTCATAGCACACTGTGTATACGACTTCTTCCTGTACATTTCTCCAGTCTCTAGCTAGAACTTCAGGTACTTTGTGAGACCCACCCGACCGGATATTCTGAAGCGCCACAGATACCCGTTAAGCATGGGCTCGCAGGTCGCAGATCGAAGGGACTCTCAGCGCATCAGAGGGGCTTTCCAAAGCGCTGAGTGGTCTTTTCCAGCGCGTTGGGGTTTCTTGAACGATGCGACTTAGTCATCGGTGTTGGCAATGACAACGACGTTGGGATGATGGTGTGCACTGTGATGTTGATGTTCAATTTGTGGCGAGGCCACGCGGCGGTCACATGCCCGATCGGTGATGGCAGCGCACAGGCTCAATCCCTCCTTGACTCGAACCATCATCTCCGGAAGTCCCTGCGCTTCGTCTAAGGATTCTATTCCGCCTCAATTTTACCCTCATAGTTCTATAGGAAGAGGCTGCTGAAACAAGACTTCGCTATACGGTCAGTTCTTGTCGAGCGCAGCGCCACTCAACGAGGTATGCAGTGTCCTTCCATCAATGTGTCAAACACTTACGAGTAATACAGCTCACATCGGCTGGTCTCAGTGCATAACGCGTGATTGTCACCATGTCGCTCTCGCTACAGCACGAAATTCAGCCCTGCGCGTCTTCAAGTCGGACATCCACGCAGCATCCGGCTTACCCCAATATTCCATTGCTTCCTGCGCCATTGCAACGACTTTCTCTCACGATCGCGCTCAACAAACAAGCCATAGGCGATGTGGAACGGTCCTCCATGCTCGCATGGCACTTGGGATATGTTCTCTTCCCCGCCAACTCTCTCCCCATAGACCCAAACGCCATAGTCAAACTCACCAACAAAAGCTTCTATGCCGTGGCCGATCGGAAATGGCTATGTTACCCCGACTTTTCCCGGTTCAAGGACGGCGTGGACCGCGCGGACGCGACTGCCACCTTTTTCAACAGATTCACGAGATTCTGCTGGATCGTCTACGGCGACAAACACCTCTCCTTGCCGAACGTTGCACGTCGGTGGTCCGCTACCGAAAGCCCTCGACTGCGGTCGGACGAGAGTACTGTTACGTCGTATGGGATGGCGCTTGCCGAGGACGGACGGGGAGACTTGCAGTGGCGTGATGTGCTCTGCGATGTGCAGATCGAAGATGCTGCGGAGAACATGTCGAATGCCATCGAGAGGCTCACCACTGGCGCCGCGCAAGTCTTCGCCACTCAAGAACACCGCTTGTTCCATCTCGGTCTCGCCCTGGCAGGCGACACGTACCAGCTGGCGTACTTCGACCGCGCCGGTCGCGTCCTTTCCGGCACATTTGACGTGCACGAGCATGCCGTGCTCTTCGCCCGAATCATCATGGGCTTGACACTGCTTGATACGTCGTACGCAGGCCTCGACCCCAGCATCGTCCTACGCGACGGCCAGCGATTTCTCGAGGTCTGCGGTGACGAGTACGAGATCTTGGAGACCATCTGCATCAACACGAACCTGCTTGGACGCGGAACCGTCAGCTGGCGCTGCCGTCGCGCGGATAGCGACGAGGACTTCGTCATCAAGAACGTGTGGGTAGACGAGCAGACAGGAGATAGGGAGGGGATGTTTCTGAAGAGGGCGCGACGCATTGGAGGAATACCGAAGCTAGCCTGCGAGGAGCTTGTATTGGGGCGCGATGGACAGCCGTGCAGTACGACGAGGGTGCGCCTTTCCAGCCAGGGCAAGAAGTCACCTATCGTCCCCGATTCTATCGCCCGTCTTGTACTTCGTCGCTTGATACTCCAACCGTACGCGCGGCCCCTCAGGGACTTTTCATCGAAAGACGAGCTGCTTGAGCTCATTAATGATGCCATACAAGGTGAGCGATACGCTTTGCGCACCCACTTTGCGCGCTTACTTTGTTGCAGCACACAAAGAACTCTATCTATGGGCCGACGCGCTTCACTGCGACATCAGCGAGAACAACATCATGGCGCACAATCCACCGAACTCATCGCGTCGCCGAGGGCTCCTCATCGACCTGGACAGCGCTGTTTTTGTCAGCGGAAAGCCCAAATTGGGACCGGCGTGTGGTCTAAGGGTACGTCGGTCGATCATGGCATTTTGTCGTCTTCGCTGATTTATCCCAGGGTACCTTGCCGTATATGGCCATCGACGTCCTGCGCGAACCGACCCTCGTCGAGCGCGCCCCGTGGCACGATCTCGAGTCGTTCCTCTACGTGTTGATGATTCTCTGCGCGAGCTACTCCGGCCCCTCGAACACGTTCCGTCGCGGTTTCGACATCCACAAGTCGCCCTTGGGTCCTTGGTTCTCCGGCGACGGCGACTACAAAGCCGAGGTCATGCGTTACTACGACGACGCCAAGTTCCGCGCCTTCCTCGACGAGGTCTTCGACCCATACTTCGACGACCTCAAGGATGTGGTATGCGACTTGCGGAATATTATCACTCGGCCGAAGGACGCGTGTCCTTCGCACGTCGATGTCATGATCGTCATCGGCAAGCACATTCGTGCTCGGCAGGCGAGTCAGAAGCGCGAGGCAGCCGCCGCTCGTTGTCCCCCAGCTGCCGTCGAGACGAAGCGCAGTGAGCGGGCGAAGAGGAAGCGGGTGAATGCCGCCGCTCCCGCTCCTCCTGCGCCTCGTCCCGCTGCGCCTGGCAGACCTGGCCGCATGACGACGAGGTCTAAAGCGCAGGCGCCGCCACGGCGGCGGACATCATCTCCCGCCAGCGACAATTCTGAACGTACAGTCGCCCTGACACCCCCGCGGCGCCAGACACGAGCGGCCACAAAGCGCGCGCAATCCAACAAGCAGGCGGAATTGGGAGTAGGGATGGCGGGGGCAACTCGTGCAGCGAAGCGACGGAGAATGGAATGATTATCAACTGAACGTTCTGGTAAGTTGTCTTTCCTCTTTACCTGTCGTCCTGCGACTCACAAGATCGTTGTAGCGCGTTTACGGACCAAGCGATCCCTTCCCCGACGTCGAGCTGGAATCGAGGACATTGGTGACGAACGGACAGTATCGATCGCAGCTGAGCGCTTTGCCTCCTGCGACATCAGCTCAAGTCGACTTGTCGCCCCGCTTTTCTCGAATGCGCTACCCGGCTGTGGTCCAGCATGCTACCAAGAGGAAAAAGGCGGGCACGGCGCCCGTGCCTCTGCCCACCTCCCAGTTGGGCGACACGAGATCGCCCCCTCGCTGCCGAGACGACGAAAAGATATGCGATCTCCGCCTCTTAGCAGCTACGGCACAGAGGCGACGCTCAAGGCGTCTCCTCTCACGCTCGTGACCCCCCCTCGAAGTGCCGGCGAGGATGCGGCGGATGCCACGCCTGCGAAGCGCTAGAGAGTGATGGAGCGCGCTGTCTTGGACTTCAACGCCGGAAGTCCGGGACTCGCAGCCCTTCGATCGAGGGACGCGGCGAATGCCCAGGGCAGAAGGAGACTGCGTCTGCTCGCGGCGTCGCGTTGTAGCGCGAAGCGCTCCGCTGGACATCGATACGAGCCCGCCGGGCCTTCGTCTTTCGCGCCGCTCCGCGAAGTCGACGGAACCCTGCGCTTGCATCCTCCTAAGGACGTGTAGGGCGGCGTAGAGCATGTTCGGAACGGAGTAGAGAAGGGGACGGGAAGGATGGACTTGATCGCAGGAGCTGTGATGGCTTCTCACTTATCTGTATACTGCATCCTGTATTCATGGGCGGGTTTTCTAGTAGTATTTCCTTTTCCAACACCCCATCCCTCCCGAGACGGGGGATGCTGAAAGGCTTTGCATTGGTTTGCGGCGAGACCACGCGGCAATCACGTGCCTGGGTGATGGCAACGCAAACTTGAACCTAATCCGTCCTTGACTCGAACCATCATCTCCGAAGCCCCTGCGCTTCGTCTAAGAGTCTCAATCCGCCTCAATCGTACCCTCGTATCTCTATAGTAAGAGGCTGCTTATATAAGACCTCGCTATACAGTCTTTTTTGTCGAGCGTAGCGCCACTCAACGAGGTGTGCAGTGTCCTTCCATCAATGCGTCAGATACTTACAAGTATTACAGCTCACATCGGCTGGTCTCAGTGCATACTGCGTGATTTTTACCATGTCGCCCTCGTTACAGCGCGGAACTCGGCCCTGCGCGTCTTCAAGCCGGAACTCCCCACCGCATCCGGATTACCCCAGCAAACCAGTGCCCGATTTGCCGATTCAACGACTCGTGATCACTGTCACGCTCAGCAAACAAGTCATAGCCGATACGGAACAGTCTTCTATGCTGGGATGCAATCTTGGATCCAGCATATTCCCGATGACCCTCTTCCCCATACCCCCACTCTCCTTGATCAAACTCACCAACAAGGCCTTCTACGACGTATCGAATCGGAAATGGCTTTGCTATCCCGAGTTCTCTAGTATTCCGGACCGCGTCGAACGCGTGTGCGCGATCGCCAGCTTTTTCAACAGATTCACACGCGTCGCATGGCTCCTGTACGAAGACAAAGGACACCCTCTGCCGAGCACACCACGGCGGTGGTATGTCCTCGAAAGCTCTCGGCTTCTTGCCGATGGGAGCACGGTCTCGTCGTATGGCATGGCGCTCTCTGAAGAGGTGTCAGGGGACCTGCAGTGGCGAGATGTACTCTGCGACGTGCAGGTCGAAGCGGACGCGGCGAACATGTCGGACGCTCTCCAGCGACTCACTACAGGCGCCGCTCATGTTTTCGCCACCCAAGAACATCGCCTATATCACCTTGGTCTGGCTCTCGCAGGCGATACCTTCCAGCTGGCGTATTACGATCGCGCCGGCCGCGTCCTTTCCGGTACATTCGATGTGCACATGCACTCCATCTTCTTTGCGCGAATCATCATGGGATTGACGATTCCCGACAAGTCGTACGCAGGCCTTGACCCCAGCATCATTCTCCGCGACGGCCGCCGCTTCCTCAAGGTCTGCGGTCACGAATACGAGATATTGAGGACCATCTGCATCAACGCGAACATCCTCGGCCGCGGGACTATTAGCTGGCGCTGCCGTCGCGCAGATAGTGACGAGGATTTCGTCATCAAGAATGCGTGGGTAGACGAGCAGAGCGGTGACAGCGAAGGATGGTTTCTGAAGAGAGCGCGATGGATCCAAGGCATACCAAGATTGGTCGACGAGGAGGTTGTGTTGCGTCCCGATGGGGAGCCGTGCAGTACGACAAGGGTGCGCGCGGTTCGCAAGGGCAAGAAGTCTGCCGTCGTCCCCGCTTCAATCGCCCGTCTTGTGCTTCGCCGGTTGGTACTCCAACCGTACGCGCGACCGCTCAGAGATTTCGCAACGAAGGACGAGCTGCTACAGCTTATGCATGATGCTATCCAAGGTGTGCGATGCACTCCTCGCGCGCGAGCCCGACTTACCTTTGTGCAGCACATCAAGACCTCTATCTATATACCGACGCGCTTCACTGCGACATCAGCGAGAACAATATCATGGCGCGTGACACGCCAAACTCATCGTGTCGCCGAGGGCTCCTCATCGACCTGGACAGCGCTGTCGTCGTTAGCGGAACGCCCAAAGTAGGACCAGTATGTGGTCTCAGGGTACGTCGGTCGGTTGTAGTACTTCGTGGCCTTTACTAACTCATTCAAGGGTACGTTGCCGTACTTGGCCATAGATGTCCTGCAGTATCCGACCCTCATCGAGCGCGCGCCGTGGCATGACCTCGAGTCATTTCTCTACGTCCTCATGATCTTCTGCGCCAGCTACTCCGGCCCTTCGAACACTCCACGCCACGGTTTCAATATCCGCGAGTCTCCCTTAGGCCCTTGGCTTACCGGCGACGGCAACTACAAGGCTCAGGTCATGCAGAGCTACGACGACGACAGTTTCCGCGTCTTCCTCGACCAGGTCTTCGACCCTTACTTCGACGACCTCAAGGACGTGGTATGCGACCTGCGAAAGATCATCACACGCCCCAAGGACGCGCGTCCCTCGCACGTCGATGTCATGATTGTGATCGACAGGCATATCCGTGCTCTGCGAGCTGAGCAGAAGCGCACGGCAGCGGCTGCAAAGTGTCCCCCGGCTGTCGTGGACTCGAAGCGCGGCGGAAAGGCGAA
>JAMQCK010000900.1:0-14220 GCA_024196135.1 Pleurotus ostreatus/Saccharomyces cerevisiae fusant | reverse complement strand
AATGGATCCCTCATCTTCACCCTTGGCAGTACCCCCCATTGACACCGCCAAGTCTACGCCAGTAAATGCAGAGATCATAATCCCCCCACCCACCGCGGTGCCCACCGACGAGGACCCAGATGGTGTCACCTCAGGCGCCGTCCAGCCACCTGGATCCACTGGCGACGTGCCTTTGACGAGGACGCACACGCGGGAGTCTGGCTCAGAGGGGGCTTATACGGAATACGACGCAGACGACCAACAATCTTACGACGAGCAAGCCGAGGAAGACCGGCTCATTAAGAACGGCGGAAATGGTATACCCATTGGTCCTGTAAGCGTACTTCGTCATCGCCTCCGCGCTCGACGCTGACTTGCGCAGGACGGCAAACCCAAGCCTCTACTCCCGCCAATCGCCCCTGAGCACGTAGGCAAGAAGTGCCTCGTCCTCGACCTGGACGAAACCCTGGTCCACAGTAGCTTCAAGGTGCGTTGCTCGACACTTCCTCCATATTCCTATCTGATGTGGCAACCCATCAGCCGGTACCCCAAGTGGACTTCGTGGTTCCCGTCGAAATAGAGGCCCACTGGCACCACTTCCACGTCCTCAAGCGACCAGGCGTGGACAACTTCCTCAAGAGAATGGGGGAGCTGTACGAGGTCGTTGTCTTCACGGCGAGTCTCAGCAAGGTACGACCATCACATCAGTTCATCTCCGCCGATTCTGACTCGATGTCCTAGTATGCGGATCCGGTACTTGACAAGCTGGACGTGCACCACGCTGTCGCGCACAGACTGTTCCGCGAGAGCTGCTACAGCCATAGAGGCAACTATGTTAAGGTAAGATGATTACCGACGCACTCCCTTCCCTCGCTCTCACGCCCCATCACCTTACTGACCCCCTCCCCAGGACCTTTCCCAACTCGGCCGCCCCGTCGCCGACACCATCATCCTCGACAACTCGCCCGCCTCGTACATCTTCCACCCGAACAACGCCGTCCCTGTCTCCTCATGGTTCAACGACCCCCACGACGCCGAGCTTACTGATCTCGTGCCCTTCCTGGCCGATCTGACGGCCGTGGATGATGTGAGGGGCATCCTCAGCTTCGATCGCTGAGCGCGTGAGCGACTGCACGAGCCGCTGCACGATCGGTCATCGCGTCCCACGCCCCGTTACTGCGCTGCACCCCCCGTTCTCGTGCGGCACCCCCTCCGAGCGCCACCAGCTTCTCCGTCCCCGCGTAGAGCACCGCCCTCCGCCCGTATAGCGTGTACACCAGCGATCGCCGTGTTTATACCCTCGGCCCCGTTCACCATACCTTCACACCTTCCGTGCATATCTTTCTCCGCAATCTGTCTGTGCTTTGTCACAACCATCCCATCCGTGCTCAGCCACACCGTCCGTGTTTATCCTATCGCATCCGTGCTCTATCTCTGCTGCACATACCACGCTCGTTTACCCTTCACACTTCTTCCTCGCTCTTTGGGTCTCTGCCGCTCTCTCGGGTGTACACATTGTCGGACTATGCTGCGCATACACTGTCGGACTGTTGGACTATGCATCCTATACATATAACGCTGTGCATGATCCTACACATCGTCCGCATGCAAGTGCGCTACACGTCCTACACATGCGCGCCGTCCGTCCGGCGTGTACCACCCTCGTTTCCCGCTCTGACAAGTACATGGTGCCGGCTCTTACATACCTATACGCTATGCAATGCGCATACACTGCTATCTATCCATCTCTGTTGCGTGCTCCGGCACTTCGCGTGTGAGCTGACTGCAAAAGACGCAGGAAAATGCATCGTATCTGCAGCTTTCAATCTGGCGAGACCGGTCAAAAAGGTTCGTTCAGAGGGCGATTCGAACACCCGCGTGCAAAGCACAATGCCTTGGCTGAAGCTACGGGTAGTAGCAGGGCATCACCTTAACCACTCGGTCATCTGAACTTAGAAGCGGGAGCAATTCAAGCACTACAGATGCAGTTTCCACTCACAAAGGTTGGCCCCACGCTCTAAGCAAGCGTCAGTTCTTGGTCAATCTTCTCGATAACGGGCGCCAGACTAGCCAGAAAGGCTGTACATTCGTTGTTACATACAGACCATATGCGCTGCATATAGCCGGGGCAGTAGTCCAAGGTCGTTCCCTACATGATCAGGCAGCTCTCTCCGCCCCTGTCCAGTCTGCGCGTAATCTCGTCCGGGTCGACACCGTGATGGTCTCCGCCGCCAATCTGGACGATGAGCACGCCAGCGTTATCCGGGTCGAGGTCGGCAGCGAGGTTGTGCCTACAGGGATGGTGAGGACAGCGAGCAGGGGTAAGTGGTAGGGATACGCACTTGGCCATGAGCTGCTCGATAGCAGGCTTGATCTTGGCGGCCTTCCCGTTCGAATGTAGGCCCTTGCCTGAGAGGGGTAAGCATGATGAACACCGCGGGACGGTCGGTAGCACGCACCGACGATGAGGTGAATCTCGCGATCACCGCGCCTCTTCGCGTCCTCGATAGCGATTTCGGTACGCTCAACGGCCTCCTTGACGTACAGACCGTGAAGGTCAACCTCGCCGGGTTTGGAGTCCTGCGGCCAGGGTCAGCGTTCCCCTTCAGCTAGCCCGGTGACAGGGGCTAGCCCACCTTGTTATTCTCTGGAAAGTGTCATGAGCCGAGGAATCATTGTCCATAAGCAATACCCACGCACCGACAAAGATCCAGTCCGCCGCCTTCTTGTTGAACTCCTCCATCTGGCGCTGGTGCGCCTTGCCCTCATTCGACAGCTCCTTCGCGCGCGCGCCGTTCCCGGACGTGTACGCCTTGTGGCTCTCATCGAACGCACGCGCCATCGCGTCGCCCTCCTTATTCGCCCGCGCGCGGAGGTCGAGGTAGTACGGATCGGACTGGTTGACTAGATTCGGGTCCTGCAGCAGCACATACGGCGGTAAGCACAGCGTCCGACGCTGCGGCAGCGGGGCTCTACGCAATGCGGGCCTCCATAGCGCGCGCAGGAGGCCGAGGATCATCCCATAGGGTGAGATGGATGGGGGAAGAGAGCAAGGGGGCTGGTGCGGGGGTGCAGCACGCGACTTACCGTTCGTTTGCCGCCATGATGCGGAGCTTCCTGGTGCTCGGGGCGCTGCTCCTGCGGCCGGTGTTGCTGCTGGGGCGGGTACTCTTGCCTTGGGGGACGTTGTTCATGGGGTCTGTGCTGTTGCTGTTGCTGCTGGTGCCATTGTTCTTGCTTCGGGGGACGTTCGTGCTGCGCGGCTTGGTGTTGCTGCTGAGGTTTCGTCTCTTGCTCATTCGTGGAGGACCCGCATATCAGATGGTAGAGCGACTTGATGATGCTGCCCAACATGATGGACGTAGGGGCCAAGGGCTACTGTGGTGCTCGCAATGCGGCAGTCGTCACGATTTAGCTCTGCTACCATGCTGCGGCCTACCGTCGTCACACTGCAGGCACCTCAGCACCCACGCTCCCCTTGAATGTACGCAAGAGGTCATTGTCAAACACGATGAACTACGCAAGACGGGTTTTTGAACGTAAACCGAAGTACCAAGAGTAAAGACAGACAAGAAGGCATAAGGCATGAGTAATATGGGGGCGTAGATCAAGCACTGCATTGCCAACGATCCTACAACAGCGACATCGGATAAGAAGAACCTACAGACACGGAGTCCTCGGCCACATGTCCAGACGACGATCAGCATATCGCGTTCGCTCTCAAGATACGTACTGCTGGATTAGATCTCCATTCCAACCATGACGAAGGCGGGGTCGACACGAAAGACGGGCTTCGTGACGACTGTACCACCGACGTACATGAGGGAGTGCAGCAAGTCTCCAAGAGCAGGCGAGGCGCGCTCCAATACGATGATGAGCGCCTCACATCCCAGACGTTCATCCGCAAGGTCCAAGAGAGCAACGATGCTACGACATAGTCAGTAAGGAAGAAGAAGGCAGGACGATCGAACATACCTCTCGCGGAGGCTAACGGACTGGGCATTCTTGCCGTCGACGTAGAGCGTCTTCGGTTTGCCTGGGAGAGAAAGTACGGCTCCATTGAACTCGGCGCCCATGTCGGGCGAGTTGATGGAGACGCTCTTGGCGTAGGGCAGCGCCGAGAGACCGTCGTCGGGGAAGACTGTCATGAGGAAGTCAAGGGCGTCCTGGCGGTTGGCGTCGACATCGCTGTCGCTATCACTGTCACTGCCGGTGTCCGGCGTCAGAGGCGGCGTCTGGAGTGCAGCAGAGTGCGAGCGGATCGGGATGCCGCGCGGGCTGTAGGGACTTTGAACGGTCGTAATGGGTGGTTTGTTGTGAGGATAGATGATGGACTTCGAAGAAGGCGAGGAGGAGAAAGAGGTATCGGACGCTGGACTGCCTGTCACACAGTCCAACGACCCTCGGTCGGGAGGGCATTTTGCTTGGGGGATGTCAAAAACGCCACTATACAAAGTCAATACAATGGTTCCCATGTAGAAGATAAGAACATACCCCCGGCCCGCCAGAGAAGGTAGTAGAGTAGTAGTACATATCGTCGCTGCCCTGCATGTGGCAGACGGCTAGCACACTTGGATCTGCGCCGTAAGGAAGTGAAGCCCCATCTCCAACGATCTGGCGACCGTTGCTGCACAGGTGAGTCAGCAAGCGGACCGCGCCACTTTGGCCATAGACTTACGTGGGGCAAAGACTAGATTGATAATTCGATAAATTCGACATTGTTTTCAGCGACATGAGGTGCCAACTTGGTGGGGGACTTCGATTCAGAGGGTTATGGACTTTGTGCACGGTGCAGCGATGTTGCAGAGGACAAGGAACGCTTGGCTCCACTCCGCCGAATTTCGGCCACCGGTTATGCCAAACAAATGCAAGCAAGGCCCCCTCCGCTCAGGACCGGACCCCCGGTCCACAGAAAGTTGCAAGGGAACTCGACAGCAAGCCCGACGACGACCGCGACCTCAAAACTGTGAGTATGCCGTCCTGCTCGCCGTAGACAGGCCGAACGATGCTCTCGCTTGCGAGGGGACACCGCTCAGGCGTCGAAATAGCCCGTTTTGCGCTGGATCGGTCGCTCATCTGGCAGATGTACTGACTGCCGCGACAGTACTTTTCATTAAGATGGCTGACGCTCCCCGTGGTCGTGGCGGATTCGGACGTGGACGTGGTGATCGTGGCCGTGGGCGCCGTGGTCCCCGTCGCGGCGGTCGCAAGGACGAGGAGAAGGAGTGGTGCGTCGCAGTCAGTGATCGTGCGGCATCTTCTCATATTCCTGCAGGGTCCCCGTCACCAAGCTCGGTCGTCTTGTGAAGGATGGCAAGATCAAGTCCATGGAGGAGATCTACCTCTTCTCCCTCCCCGTCAAGGAGTTCCAGATCATCGACTTCTTCCTGCCGAAGCTCAAGGACGAGGTCATGAAGATCATGCCCGTCCAGAAGCAGACGCGTGCCGGTCAGCGCACCCGCTTCAAGGCGTTCGTCGCGATCGGTGACTTCGACGGCCACGTCGGTCTCGGTGTCAAGTGCGCGAAGGAAGTCGCGACCGCCATCCGTGGCGCCATCATCCTCGCCAAGCTGTCCGTCATCCCCGTCCGGAGAGGTTACTGGGGTGCCAGCCTCGGTGACCCGCACACTGTCCCCTCAAAAGTCAGCGGCAAGGTCGGCTCCGTCATGTGCCGTCTCATCCCGGCCCCCCGTGGTACTGGTATCGTCGCGGCGCCCGCTTCCAAGCGCTTGCTCCAGCTGGCTGGTGTTGAGGACTGCTACACCCAGTCCAAGGGCTCCACTGCCACGATGGGTAACTTCTTGAAGGCAACGTTCGCTGCTGTAAGTGTCTCCCGCTCGAGAAAGTGACTCTCTGCTCACAGAATTTCCAGCTCACCAAAACCTATGCTTTCCTCACTCCGGATCTCTGGCGCGAGATTCCTTTGTCGAACCTGCCGTACGACGAGTACAGCGGTCACCTCCAGATGACGCAGCGCATCAAGTGAGGGATAGATATGCATTCTATGTTGTATGTACCTTCGCATTAGGCCTATGGGATTTTTCTCGCATCCTCCGTCCTGAGAGAGCGTGTTCTGCACGGGCCTGTCTTTCATACGCCGCACTTGACTTCAATGGTGCTGTCGTGCGAGCGTACATATTCAAAGATCGGCGTGATATGTTGACAGTGGTAGGCAGGACCACATCTACAACAATGTCGCCTTCAAATGAGCTCAACTACCTCCCAGAGTCAACCCAGAACCACGGCGTGACTTTGTATCCCCGTCGGGATGGCCATATCACTGCATGCGGTAATCCTTCGGAAGCAATCTACGGAGCGGCGAGCATGAATGACAAGTCCGAGCACTCCTGAATTGATGCCGTACGCTGCTTTGCCTCACTCTTTCACTTTCCCATCGCGCATCCTGTAGCGAAGTTTCCCTTCCCGCCAGTTATAACGGCTCCGTCAAAGGACCGAGCTGTCCCCACCTCCTGCGCTGCCCTCACCTCCTGCGCTGCCCTCCTCCCAACCTTCCACGACCACCATGATTTCCTCCACGTCTACCGACCAGTCTCGCTACGAGGGCGGTCCACGATGCGCATCCTTCACCTCTGCAGAGTTTTCTTCGAACTCGCCTACGGTGAAACGGTCCCAGCTCAATCGCCAACGGCGATACGCCAATTTCTTCCCTTCGCACAGCTTCGACGCGCAGCTGGCGAACTTGAGCCTCCCGAACGAGCCGGACACGAATCCGTATGAGAATGCGACTAGGCGTCGCGCTCTTTCTTCCTTCGAGTACGTCTGTGCATCATTCAGCCTGTTCGCGTACTGACGTTCCTCGGCAGCTTGCCCTCCCAAGCTATGGATGCCAACGAGTCTTGCATGCTCCGCCAACCACCCATCAGCCCACGACGTGCCCGCCGCTTTTGTACCGATTTTGGACTGAGTCGCATCGATCCCCCGCCCACTCTACCGCCGTCCACAGACCCTCCGGAATGCCCCAAGCCTTCACCGGCCGCCGGCGTCGTCGAGGCGAGCGATGAATTCAGCCTCACTAGCGCGAACACCACGCCGCTCGCGACACCCTCCTGCACGCTATCCGACGAATCATCTATGTATGACGGGAACATGGCGTTCCCCCAGCCGCCATCCATCTCGCCACTCCTGCGACACATCCAGAGCAACCCCTCCTTGTCGACTCGCCACGTCGACGTCCGCGCGACGTCCTGGCGTGCTGCGCCAGCGGCTGAGGATTGCATCGCCGTGCGGACAGTTCGCGCTGATGGAGGGTGGGCGAAACACACTCCGGAGATGGACGAGCCTTTCGATCCACGGATCCCCGCCTCCAAATCGCTGGTCGCACTTCTGGATAGCCTCACTTTTGACGACGAAAGCATGCAGATGGCGGGGGAGGCCCTCGTACTTGCTGACGATCCGCGTCCACTGGTCATCACCAGGCCTGCGGAGGAACGACGGGTCGGCCCTACGCCGCCTCTTCCCTCGCTGCCACCTCCGACGTCACTTCCGACGCCCCCTTCTCCGCCAATCACTCGGACTCGCCGCCGCTCTGCTACGCTGAGCCAACTTGAGCAACTCCCCCGTATTTCGGCGCCATCGGCGGCGCCCGCTTTGCCTACGCCAGGTGCACCGCAGAAGGATGTCAAGGTTGGGCGTGTTGTGCGCGCCATCCGCAAAGTTACCAGCATGAGCTTCCAGCCCCAACAAGTTGCAGCGACCCCTGCGCCCGACGTGGGGGCACAGCGGCACTCGAGGATGAACGTCTTCGCATCCTCAACATCGACGCCGGCGGCCCAGGAGTGGAACGCCAAGCTCAGGACGATGCCGACGCTTGCGTCCGAGCCTCTGATGAAGTCAAAGCACCGCTCGTACGCGCCGCCTCCCTCCCAGAACGCCTTCCTGCAGGCGCCGTTCACGCATCGTCCCTCGCGGAGCACGGGCGCCGCGACGCTTTTCCCGCCCCCGCCGGACGTGCACCCTCGCTCTTTCATGGACCTCACGCCCGAGCGGCGGTTGAAGCGCCAGCCGTCGATGTCGAAGGAGAAGATGAAGAAGTTCATCGCGCGGGCTAGCGGGGTCTTCGGGCTGGGTCGCAAGAAGGCTTGACAGTTGTCGTCCTCGTATGTTGCGCCTCAGGAAGTCGTCCAGCAAAGTGTATTTGTATCTCCTCTGCCTCTGTATCTCCCCGAGTATCTATGTACTTCTCGTTTTGTTGCGCCTCGTGCTGTCTGTATGTTTATTGGAAGTATTTGCGTGGTTCTACAGTGGACTTTCGACGATACGCCCTGTAATTCCCAAAGTCCCCTACAGTAGTATATACATATGTTACAACGTCCCTACGACTCGCAGTCCATCTTGGTCATACATTTGTAGCAAAGAATCACGAAGATCGTGTGTGTGGCGATAAACAAAAAGGATACATCAGAATCGGTCCACTTTGCCTTGGACAGGCCTTCCAGATGTGTACATTCAGCTCAAGCATGTCGAGGGTTGCGGATCTTCACTCTTCACTAATCCTTCCACATGAGACCCGAAGACTGTCCGACGATCAGCTACGCCGAATGAGTTTGACAAAGGACAGAAGGCATACCAATTCCTTAAAGTCGTCCGAAAGCCGTAGCTCAGCATTAGCGTGCACCGTCACATTAGCGCGCACTGCCAAGTCTTTGTACACCTCGTCCAGATAGTAGCGCGTCCCTTTGACGTCCCCGACGTACAGCTCGACGTTCCGTAGATGGCGGGGCTCTAGGGATGCGAGATGACCTGCGAGATGCATCGCGCGAGCTATCTCTTCCTCCTCGTCTTCATCCGACAGCACTGGTGCCGGGACTATCTTGAGGACCTCGAGCTTGGTGAGCAACGCGGGCTGCGCATCCGCCAGCAGACTGAACAGGTGCATGACCGAATCCTCGACGAGCGTCGCCAGCAGCGCAAACTCGGGCGACTGCCGCAAGGCGAGGGTGCGCAGGCTAGGGCACGCCTGGATGATATTGTACGTCGACACCGGGCTCATATCGTAGTACACGCTCAGCGTCGTCAAATTCGCGCCCCCCGAGCGCTGGATGAAGGAGAACAGCGAGCCCGGGAGCGTGAACTCGGGCGCCATTACGAGGACCTTCTCGAGCGCGGGCGCGTTGATGAAGGGGAGGCAGGTGTGCGGGTGGTGCCACGCGAGGCCGAGGACGCGCAGGCGCGGGAGCTGGTGCACGGCGAGGTCCTCGGTGCCGTGGCGCATGCCGTTGCCCTGGAGGGCGCAGACCTCGAGGTTGGGCATGAGGGAGAGGATGAGGGTGTTGCGGCAGGAGATGCCGGGGCCGGCGTAGTGCGTGATCTGCGACCAGGGGAGGGCCAGGCGGGAGGGCCGCACCTCTCCTGCGAGGGTGAGGCGGTGCAGGATGGGCGCGGGGAGGAAGGGCAGGCGGCGGGTGATGTCGTTGGAAGAGGAGACAAGCCAATTGAACTGACGAAGAAGGGGGAATCCCGAGTCGTCGCCGTCTGCCATGATATCTTGCAGCATCTTGAGACCGACACCCGAGAAGGTGATATCCTCCCACCGGTGACGCTCGGCCCACAGTAGCTTCAGTACGTGCTGCCAACCGTCCCAAGGATGAAGAGAGATGCGCAATTCGAGTGGATGGTCATGCGAGCGTGCAAGGTAGGTCTCGAGCGTGAGGCGTGCCTCCAACACGCGGTCTATCGACTTGCTAATGTTCTTTGACGCGAATGTAGCCCTCGCAGGAGTGTATGTGTCTATTCTGGTCCAGAGGGTTGGCAGGTCGTGCGCAACGTCGCGCCACATGCGGCAGACCTTGACTATTGTCCAAATAGGGTCGGTGTGAACGAGTCTGAGGTGGTCATCGCCTATAAACTGGGTGAAGACGAGGCCGAGGAGCTCAGGAGGAAGGCACTGAATGCTTGAATATGATGCGCGTTCCTGCACCTCGGTGTCGTCTTGAGATGGCGTCGATTCGCATTCATCGGCGAGGACGTCTAGAGCATCCGATGCGCAACGCCAAGGATCATCTATCGTAGACGTGTTTTTTGGCATCGAATAGAGATCTATCTTGACGAGGCGCTTGCAAAGGTCGCTATCTGGGCTGGCGTGTCTGCCGATAACGTCTGAGCTGCGTACGACCTTCGCAAGCAGGTACAACGTACAGGTTTAGGAGCTTAGGATCCATAACTAGCGTTTCCATCTACTGGGGGACAGTCTTGGGTTATGGGCAATGGCGATGGGGAAGACAAGCCCCCGCAGGTGTTGGGGGGACGTATATGTAGCAAGCAGCGGAACGTAACGGACGGGGATCTGGGGAATCTGGGCGCGTCCGGGGCATGTCGATTTCCTCGGCCCGATAAGCCGGATCTTGGTCTCAACTTCGAAGACCGCGCTCAATTCAGCCGACGACCAATCGACAGCAGGGCGCGTACGCTCTCTTGACCTCGACCATCTGCGAGTCCCATGCATTGCGTCCGAATGTACGTCGTTCAAGGCGTGTGAAGGGGACATGTGGCGTTCACGAATGCACACACGCACCATGAAGGATCGACTTCTCCTCCCGCGGAGATCTGCGAAATATAGAACACGTAGACTGGTCGACTTGACTGAGATGGCGGATGAGGAGAGGGGCATAAGACGGTCCCAAAGAAGAACAATAGCACGGGGTCTCGGGCCGCCCCTCACATGCCTTTTACAAGCGTGAACCTGACGTGCTTTTCTCCAGCATAGCCATCACTCCGAGGAGGAAGGGTGAGTGCATCGACGTTCCTAACCATGAGTCGACTGACCATCTGGTACCGCAGCCGCAACGCTCGCAATTTAGCAAGCGCTACGCCTTACCCGCCGCAAACGCCTGACGTTGGGCAATCTATGGTTCATCGGACTCCTTGTCCTTCCCTCGCGTCTGAGGTATTCCTGACTATATGCTATAACGCAGCAAGACCTCCGCGCGGTGATTTATGCTGGTCGGTGTGACTCCAGGCGCGTACTTTCGCCACATACCAGGCCTAGTACACTCCCCAAATAGCATCTAAATCCGCGCAAAGTCCTCTCAGAAGGAAACTTAGGCGCCCAGCGGCGTGCTGCGCTTTCAGCATGGAGGCCTCACCTTCGCCACACCCTATAGCCCTTTGCTGAGCATATAAGGAGCGATTGCCAGCCAGCATCTCCCAACGCCCAGTGCCCTCCGGACACTCGACGCGGTCTCCTCGCCACCCATTTCCTTCTAGTTCCCCACCTTCATCATGCGCGTCAGCACCATCCTCGCCCTCGTCGCTCTCGCGGCCACGGCTACGGCCCGTCCCATCGCCTACGGCTTGTGCCAGACAGGTCAGTGCTTTCGAATGTGGGCAACGCAATTCGTTCTGACTGATTCATCGACAGGCTGCAACGCGCTTGCCGTGGCGTGCTACGCCGGTGCTGGATTCACTTTTGGCGTCGCGCTGCCTGCCGTTCCGCCCGCTATTGCAGCTTGTAACGCGGGCCTCGGCACTTGCAGTGCTGCCTGCGCTGCTACGGCGTTGCTTGCGCCCACCCCCTGGTGAGGATTAATTGTAACAGGAGTTTTACTCGAACTGACCCGCGTCGCAGAACGACACCCTTGGTCGTTGCCATGTCCGACTTACACCAATAGTCGCTCGTGTATCATCCTACGTCTTTACTCGAAATCTCTCTTCCATCAGTCGCTCTTGGGGCGACTCCTACCCTCGAGATGCTTGCCGTCAGTGGGTAGAACCAGTCACGAAGTTGTAAGAGCTTGTATCAGTAACGCAGCATCAGTGATCCCGAGCCTTGACAATGTCCATCGGAATGAGTCTGGCCCCGGACGGGGCTCAATGACTACTCAATAAGGGACAATAGCATGAGGTTTCCGGCCCGCCACTTACCGAGCGTGATTTGCAAACGAAGCGTGTTCTTCCTGCCCTCTTTTTCCTACAGCTGGGGACAGCCAAAGTCGACAATTTCAGGTACTTTGCCGGAAAACTTCGGACTTTGCGGAAAACGACGCCTTTCGATGAGGTGAGTAACCTAAATAAATCTCAGACCGAATGGCTCTGCCGTTGGCCCACAAATCGCGATTTATTGGTCGAGGGGGCCCAAAATATTGGCCACCCCTCATTTCTGCCCCTAAATTCAAGTAAAAATGGTTTTTGAACGCCTTTCGCCCATGTCCTTCTGTTTACGCGGTCGAAAAGTGACCGGAGCAATGCCGAAAAGCGCTCAAAATAATAAAAGTGCGTGACGTTATGTGTGTCTGTCACACCATCGTTACAGTGATGGTAATTGGGGATGGTCCGCACCTTGCTCGCGAGCTGGATTCCGCAAGCTGCCGCGACATGGGGATGGTCCATGGTCCATATCTACGTGATTTTCTCACTTTGAGCGCTGCCGGCACTTGCCGAACGCCGTTGAAACTGGCCAAAAAATTGGCCACCCCCGAAAAGTGGTTCTAAAATCGCGGAAAAATCGTTTTTGGGCCTTTTGAGCTCTTCTGAGTTCATTTCTGAGCTCAGATTCCCGTCGGATGAATTATTTTATGCTCCGATCCGTTTTGTCGACTTTGGCTGTCCCCAACTGTAGAGACTACTTTTGAAGTTGTGCTCGTGGATGGGACTCTCAGCGCCTCCATGCGTAGCCCTCTTCGGTACTCCCTCGGTCCTCGTGCAGCCCTTGGGACTCACTGGCACCTTCCCAGTCAATACCAAATTCGGAATATTGGGTGATACACCTATCTTATCGGCTCATGCGTCCGACTTGCGATAGCGTATATATACCCGACCGTGGTGGTACCTGACCAGCGCCACGTCCCTTACCTTATATCCCACCACCACCATGGGCGCCGCGTCCTCCAGACCCGAGACCGAGTCGACCTCGTCGCAGCTCGCGACGGACAAGGCGTACGAGAAGCAGCGCGTCGCCGCAGACTCCCTCCCCGCGCGCATGGGTGCCCTCTCGCTCGATGGCGCGCTCTCCCTGCAGAACCTGGCGTCCTGGGAGAGCGACGTGTCCGCGGACCCCAAGGCGCAGCTCGCGCGCACCATCCTCGCGCACAACGACATCCGCACCGCGCTCGTCTCGCGCAGCGCGAAGGTCGCCGACTCGCACGTCTTCAACACCCAGATCGACTTCAAGTCGGGGCCCGTCACGAATCAGAAGAGCTCCGGCCGCTGCTGGCTCTTCGCCACGACGAACGTGATCCGGTACGATGTGATGAAGAAGCTGAAGCTCAAGGACTTCCAGCTGTCCCAGGTGCGTCCTCGTTCACGTGTGCCCCTGGCGCGATAAGGCTGACAAACCTGCAGAGCTACCTGTTCTTCTACGACAAGCTGAACAAGTGCAACTACTACTTGGAGTCGTCGATCGAGCTTGCGGATCGCCCCCTCGATGACCGGCTCGTCACCCACCTCGCTGGCGACCTCATCAGCGATGGTGGTCAGTGGGATATGGCCGTCAACATCCTCGAGACCTACGGCGTCGTCCCCCAGGCTGCCTACCCCGAATCCTTCCACTCGTCCCTCTCGTCCCCCTTGAACGACTTGCTCTGCAAGAAGCTCCGGGAGCACGCCCTCATCCTGCGCAGGCTCGTCGCGTCGCTCCGCGCTGACTCCAGCCTCAGCGAGTCTAGCATCCTCGCTGTCGTCCGCTCGAAGAAGGAGGAGCTCATGAAGGAGATCTACACCATTATGACTGCCACCTTGGGTGTTCCGCCCAAGCCGGACGAGAAGATCTCATGGGATTACTACGATGAGGATGGCAAGGCCGGTCACTGGGAGGGTACCCCGAAGCAGTTCCTGAAGGCGTTCAGCTCCAAGGCGTATCCGCCTGCCGAGTCCTTCTCGCTCATCAACGATCCGCGCAACCCGTACAGCAAGCTCTACACCGTCGACAGGCTCGGCAACGTGTGGGGTGGCCGTCCGGTATCTTGTAGGTCCCAGTCTCCTCAATAGAATCTTTTTGATACTCACTTTCGCCAGACGTGAACACCGAGATCGAGCGCATGAAGGACGCCGTCGTCAAGATGATCAAGGCCGGCCAGCCCGTCTTCTTCGGCTGCGACGTCGGCCAGTCCTCCGAGCGCACCCAGGGCATCATGGACACCGCCCTCTTCGAGTACGAGCAGGCCTTCGACGTCAAGCTCGGCCTCACCAAGGCCGAGCGCCTCCAGGTCGGCGAGTCCGCGATGACGCACGCCATGGTCATCTCCGCCGTGCACCTCGACGCCAACGGCAAGCCCGTGCGCTACAAGG